>CVRI01000041.1:425410-710053 GCA_900005825.1 Clunio marinus | reverse complement strand
AGCAAAGGGAGAAATCTGAGATATCGAATGAAAATAGTTTTCAACAGATTGAAATTTCCTCTGAAAAAAAAAATAAAATTATAAAACCTAGAAAATGATTTTTAAAGAATGATCACCTATCGAGCAGTTTTAAAAATGTTTGAACAGTAAGAATAGCCGAACATGCTAGAAACGTGTCCACAGCTCGAAAGTATCTGGTTATAAAATTATTTATTGTTGATTCCCATAGATTCCTATTTGGCATTATTGCTTTATCACCAAAAAGTTGAGTTATCATATCATTTCTATGACCAATAATGATCCAAACAGCTGTCAAAACTTTTATTCCATCGATGCATCGAATGATTGCAGGATCCTTGTTCAACGTTTTAAGTTCTCTGAAATTTGTAATAATAGAAAAGGAAGACAAAAACGTATTTGAGTTCTTCTGTGATTTTCTCAGAAAACTCTCACAGAATGTTGAAAACAGAACGAGTAACGTTAGTGTCATTAAAATGGACCTGCAAACAATTCATTTGATAACTTCTCATTCAAAAGAAATTGTAAAGTCGAACTTACATAAACACGTAATCAATTTTTGTGAAAGTATAAGGCGCATAACATTGCACGTTACCCAGCTGAACATCGTGTTGATTAATCAAATCCTTTCCAATTTTATGTAACTCATTTTCTTTACAAACGCTAGGAACACATAAACCAGATTTGAAATCTTTTGTTATTTTCGCTAGTGATGTCCAAATTGGATGAGAATCTTCGAAATTAACTTTATTTGTCTTAACTTTCGCTGCCAAAAACTTCGCAATGCAATACTTTCCTCTGAAAGATTCATGTTGATATCTGATACAATCGTTGAACTGTCCGAAATCAAACAAACTTGAATTCATCAAAGCTTTGGAAGGATCACCCCAAAAACTGAGCACTGTGAAATTTAGATTCACATTATGACAATTAAAATAAATATAAAAGTCTGAAATAAATACCGTCTTGTGCCCACTTCTCACTTTCATAAGAAGCATTTAATAATTTTCCCAATTCATTTCCACACCTTGATTGACCATTAAAATACACTTGAAGAGACTTCAAACTCATTTCGTTAGTTGTAAGTTCACTTGAAGACCCAAGATAAAACTGAGAATAAATTGTAATACTTTATTTTTAACTAAATTCGTCTCATTTTCAATTGTACAAACGCAACTGTTCAAACAATATAAAGTTTTCGAAAAGTTTAGTTCATCTGATGTTGTGTTCAATATATAAAAATGTTTCAATTTAGGCTTTTCACACTTTTCAGGAATTGTATTTCTGTCGACTAGTTTCAAATTGAATTTAGTTCATCATCAGGACAATCTACGAATATTACAATAAAATAATAAAATAATAAATAATAAAAAAACTTTTGCACAATATAATTAAAGCGTTACAGAAATATGACAAAACGAACTTTCATCTAAAATTATTTTTGTAAGTTGTCATAACTTTTAGAAGCTATTACAATACCTTTTATTTCAAACTCATTTCGTTAGCTGTGAATTTACTTGAAGACCCAAAATCAAACTAAGAATAATTTTCAAACTTTTATTTTATATTAATTAGCTCGTCTCACTTTCTTGCAACTGTTAAAGCGATATAAAATTTAAAAGCTGTCACAGTGGACGCTCTTTAAGAACTAACTGAAGAGATTCAGAATTATTGATGTTTTTCATTTATTGTAGTTTATGGAAATTCTTCTACAGTCTACCAAAATTAAACTTTACGCATTAGGTAAATCAAGTATATACATAATGAAATATATTTTTGTGTTATTAAATCTCAGCACGTAGGAAACCTAACAAAATTAATTCATTATCTTATCGCTTCTTAGCTTTAAAAGTTCTTCCAATAAGTTTCGATGTTGGCGCTTCAATCAGTAAGTAAAAAATCAAACCGAGGCTGAAAGATATGATCACATCAGATGTGAAAAGAAGCAACCTTTGTGATAATGTTCGGACAATAAATACTTTTTGATTGAAATCTGTTAATTCTAGATATTTGAAATGAATTAAATAAATGCTCAAGCATAATTTTGATAAAGGTTGCCAAAACATACTCGAAAGAAATTTTCTTAAAATGCTTCCAGATTCCAGCACATGGCAAGCAAAAATAGTCCAGGATATAGAACATGTCCATGCTTCAACATAAGTAGCTTAAAGTATATGATTTATTGTACTGTTCGAAGTCCACCAAATCCTTGTGAAAGTGTGTATTCCAATAAATCACAATGATAATATCCAACATGACAAAGTGATGACTTTTCCAAGCCTCAATTTCTTTCCGTTGCTTGTGTAAATCAAATATCCAAATGCAATTCCAACCAAATACTCTCCAAGTCGATACTGAGGTTGTTTATAACAAAAACCAGGCCTCAAAGTATTGCTTAAAATAGAATCAAAATGTTATCACACTGAAAATTTGGTTACTAGGTTGGAAATATTTCCTGATATGTACTTTTCTATCATAGAGAAAATGCTATATTGAACTGAAAAGATCACTAAAATTATGATGATTAGAGATCTTTTTCCAAATGCCCAAAGGAGGTAAGCAAACACTGTGGCTGAAGCAAACAGTTGTAGATCAACAGCAAGATACCACGCATAATTCATGCACTGAAAAATATCATTTCAATTATAACATTTAGTAAATACACTTATTAAATATTCAAGCATCTCACACTAAAGCCAACATGCACAAAATTTTGTATAAATAGCAGAGATGACCACCAAGTTTCTGAGCATTGCGTACTTCTAGTTCTATTCAAGAAAAACATTGGTCCACTTGTCAAGATGTGAGGTAAATTGCTTATTGAGAACATCATCAGAAATGATAGCAAAGGAAGAAATCTGAGATATCGAATGAAAATAGTTTTGAACAGATTGAAATTTCCTCTGAAAAAATAATTAAAGTTATAAAACCAAGGAAACGATTATGATAGAATGATCACCTGTCGAGTAGTTTAAGAAACGTTTGAACGGTAAGAATAGCCGAACATACTAGAAATGTGTCCACAGCTCGAAAGTATCTGGTCATGAAATTATTTATTGTTGATTCCAGTAGATTTCTATTTGGCATATTTGTGTTATCAAAAAGATCAGATATCAAATAATTTCTATGACCAATAATGACCCAAACAGCTGTCAAAACTTTTATTCCATCGATACATCGAATGATTGCAGGATCCTTGTTCACCGTTACTAGTTCTTTAAAATTTGTAATAATTGAAAAGGAAGATAAAAACGTATTTGAGTTCTTCTTTGATTTTCTCAGAAAACTTTCACAGAATGTTGAGAACAGAACGAGTAACGTTAGTGTCAATAAAATGGACCTGCAAACAACTCTTTTAAACTGAACTTTTTATTCATAAGAAATTGCAAAGTGGAACTTACATAAACACGTAATCAATTCTTGTGAAAGTATAAGGCTCATAGCATTGCAAAGTACCAAACTGAACATCGTGTTGATTAATCAAATCCTTTCCAATTTTATGTAACTCATCTTCTTTACAAACGCTAGGAACACATAAACCAGATTTGAAATCTTTTGTTATTTTCGCTAGTGATGTCCAAATTGGATGAGAATCTTCGAAATTAACTTTATTTGTTTCAACTTTCGCTGCCAAAAACTTCGCAATGCAATACTTTCCTCTGAAAGATTCATGTTGATATCTGATACAATCGTTAAATTGTCCGAAATCAAACAAACTTGAATTCAACAAAGCTTTGGAAGGATCACCCCAAAATCTAAGCACTGTGAAATTTAGATTCGAATTATGACAATTAAAATAAATATAAAAGTCCGAAATAAATACCGTCTTGTGACCACTTCTGACTTTCATAAGAAGCATTTAATAGTTTTCCCAATTCATTTTCACAACTTGATTGACCATTTATATATCTTTGAAGAGATTTCAAACTCATTGCAACGGCTAAGATATCACTAACAAGCTTAGATCCTGAACTAAAACAATTCTATTAGAATCACGTATGTTATGAAAACTTTTCGAGGGATATAAAATTTTATATGTGCAAGAGTGTAAGTATTTTCACGAACTTTTCATAAATTGGATTCACGTTTAGACTGTATAATTATATAGCCCTAAGTATAACTGCTATGAACAAGAAAGAAAGAACATTTTCAATATTTCTTGTTATCGAATGTTCGTTATTTAAATAAGAATCACTATTTGTTTATTCTTGAAAAGACATTTAATTCATTTTGACAGTAATGTAAATCTGTATCCACATCTCAGTTTTGACAGCTCTTCATCAACTTTTTAAACGTGCATAAATAGAATAATTTTTATGTACATGCTTCTCATTATTCAAATTCAAGATTAGAGCAATTACTGCAGAGTAATAATTGCAGTCTCGAAAATATTATCGTTTTTTATCCATTTGTTTTGAGAAATGAACAATAAACAATACAATTTATAAAACACATTTCAACAAATAAAACCAGTTGTTCCCCATAAAGATTTAAATTTTAATGAAATGTAACTGAAAAAAATAGACGCACAGGCATGTTTCTGATTTTGCAAGCCTTGTGGAAATCGCTTCAATGTTTAATGTTTCTTAGCTTTAAAAGTTCTTCCAATAAGTGTCGATGTTGGCGCTTCAATCAGTAAGTAAAAAATCAAACCGAGGCTGAAAGATATGATCACATCAGATGTGAAAAGAAGCAACCTTTGTGATAATGTTCGGACAATAAATACTTTTTGATTAAAATCTGTTAGTTCTAGATATTTGAAATGAATTAAATAAATGCTCAAGCATAATTTTGATAAAGGTTGCCAAAACATACTCGAAAGAAATTTTCTTATAATGCTTCCAGATTTCAGCACATGGCAAGCAAAAACAATCCAAGATATGGAACATGTCCATGCTTCAACATGGGTCGCTTGAAGTATATGATTTATTGTACTGTTAGAAGTCCACCAAATCCTTGTGAAAGTGTGTATTCCAATAAATCCCAATGATAATATCCAACATGACAAAGTGATGAATTTTCCAAGCCTTAATTTCTTTCCGTTGCTTGTGTAAATCAAATATCCAAATGCAATTCCAACCAAATACTCTCCAAGTCGATACTGAGGTTGTTTATAACGAAAAACACTAATCAAAGTATTGCTGAAATTAAATTCAAAATGTTATCACATTGGAAATTGACTCATAAAGTTGGAAATATTTCCTGATATTTACTTTTCTATCATAGAGAAAATGCTATATTGAACTGAAAAGATCACTAAAATTATGATGATTAGAGATCTTTTTCCAAATGCCCAAAGGAGGTAAGCAAACACTGTGGCTGAAGCAAACAGTTGTAGATCAACAGCAAGGTACCACGCGTGATTCATGCACTGAAAAATATCATTTCAATCATAACATTCAGTAAATATAATTATTAAATATTCAAGCATCTCACACTAAAGCCAACATGCACAAAATTTTGTATAAATAGCAGAGATGACCACCAAGTTTCTGAGCATTGCGTACTTCTAGTTCTATTCAAGAAAAACATTGGTCCACTTGTCAAGATGTGAGGTAAATTGCTTANAAATAGCCAAGTCATAAAATTAAGAAAATGAGTTTGAAAGAATGATCACCTGTCGAGTAGTTTGAAAAACGTTTGAACGGTAAGAATAGCCGAACATGCTAAAAATGTGTCCACAGCACGAACGTATCTGGTCATGAAATTATTTATTGTTGATTCCCATAGATTTCTATTTGGCATATTTGTGTTATCACCAAAAAGATCAGATATAAAATAATTTCTATGACCAATAATGACCCAAACAGCTGTCAAAACTTTTATTCCATCGATACATCGAATGATTGCAGGATCCTTGTTCACCGTTACTAGTTCTTTGAAATTTGTAATAATTGAAAAGGAAGATAAAAATGTATTTGAGTTCTTCTTCGATTTTCTCAGAAAACTTTCACAGAATGTTGCAAACAGAACGAGTAACGTTAGTGTCAATAAAATGGACCTGCAAACATTTGATAACTTATCATTCAAAGTAAATTGTAAAGTGGAACTTACATAAACACGTAATCAATTCTTGTGAAAGTACAAGGCGCATAACATTGCACGTTACCTAATTGAACATCGTGTTGATTAATCAAATCCTTTCCAATTTTATGTAACTCATCTTCTTTACAAACGCTAGGAACACATAAACCAGATTTGAAATCTTTTGTTATTTTCGTTAGCGATATCCAAATTGGATGAGAATCTTCAATATTAACTTTATTTGTCTTCACTTTCGCTGCCAAAAACTTTGCAATGCAATACTTTCCTCTGAAAGATTCATGTTGATATCTGATACAATCGTTGAACTGTCCGAAATCAAACAAACTTGAATTCATCAAAGCTTTGGAAGGATCACCCCAAAAGCTAAGCACTGTGAAATTAAGATTCACATTATGACAATTTACATAAGTAAATATAAAAGTCCGAAATTAATACCGTCTTGTGCCCACTTCTGACTTTCATAAGAAGCATTTAATAATTTTCCCAATTCATTTTCACAGCGTGATTGACCATTTATATACACTTGAAGAGACTTCAAACTCATTTCGTAAGCTGAAAAGTTTACTTGAAGACCCCCAAGATCAAACTGAGAATAATTTTCAAACTCTTATTATGTTTAACTAAATTCGACTCTCTTTCAACTGTTCACACGCAACTGTTCAAACGATATAAATTTTCAAAATTTATTACAGTGAGTGTTCGATAAGGGCAACCTTAGGGGAGTAACAATTATAGAACATTTTCACTTATCGAAGTTTTTAGAAATTCTTTATTCAAAAAGCTTTATAAATCAATTTAATGATGTAGTTAAATAAATATTAATTAATAAAGATACAACTCAATATTATTGATATAGAGATATTGACTGTGGCCCGATAAGCGCTGAAGATGAAAAAATCGGAAAAAGTGTATAAAACTTGAATTCTGAAATGTGATAGAGAAAGTTGTTTTTTAATACGCTTTAATATCATTTCCTGAATCTAAATAAAAAATATATTTTATTTGAATTAAATCTTTCATGTTCAAATTGATCAATTCATTGAAACTTCTTTTAAAAAAATATAATAAAGTATGTAATAATTTTAAAAAAAGCATCACACAATATTTAGGAGAACCTCCTTGATTAGTGATTTTATCATTACATTAATTGGCTGCTAATAAAGTGACCCTCGAAAACCGATGAATAATATATCACAGCGATTAGCAAAGAGTTATCAGAGCAAACAGCTCATTGTAACCCCGAAATTCACTGTAGGGACAAATTTATTTGTAATTTCTGCACTGTGAAACAAGCAAAAGCTAGAAATAAGCAAAATTATAGTAGCATATTTTACGTTGGGTCACAAAAATTATTTTACTGAACGCTAGACACAAACAAGGTTTGAAAAACAATGTAATAAGCTATGCAATTACCCAAATAATATTTATTTACTTATGAAATGCTTTTACCACTGCTTTAAATTGCCTCGCCACAAAACAACACAGATGAAAAAAATAAATAAGCAACGAGTTAAATTAGGAAAAAGTATTTTAGTATTTTATTGTTCGCAATGATACACAACTATTAACAGTACTCTGAGAACTTTTCTGCTTTTCTACCAACGCGTATGTGAAAATTTGCCATAAATTTGAAATTGTTTATTCGAAATTAGCTCTCATTATATCGTTCTGTATCATTTTGGGGGAAAAGTTTCATTTCTTCTAGAATCGAGTTGAAAATTTCAGATTTAATTATAGAAAAGTTTTTTTTATATCTAATTGATAGATTCGCTTAGGAGGTTTCTCTATGAATGTTTGTCTTGTTGCAGACTGAACAAACTTGAAACAACATTGCATTACAGATTCATACGGTGGAAAAACTTAAAGTATTTCATAGTTCAATAACTCAACATCATAATAAGGTTTTCTTTGCTTCCTTCCTGGAATACATAAACAATAAACTTATCACATAATAATTAGAATACAATATGATAATAATAAATTGATTCTAGCACATGAAACGCGATAGCGAGAGTATTTTTAAACATAAATATGCTTGTAACCTTAGGTTTTAATGTCGCTATTTTGCTAAATATTTATTGAATTATTATTAAGATTTTCCGTATCAAATTTCCATACAAATAACGTAACATTATAGCGACAAATTACTCAAGTTTTACTTGCTTAGAAGTTGACAATAAACAACATAAAACAATGTTTGCATATGACGACAAAAGTATTTTCTTTCTAAACATTATGAATATATTATTTCAAGAAGCTTATAACTTTAAACATTTTTACACAACCGTCATTGATGATAACAGTTTGAAAAAATGTTGCTAAATGAAAAGATAAAATTAAAACTTTAAGCCTCAATAAAGCTTATTAAAACTCTTTCACTGAGCTTTCAAAGTTATTTTTAGCCTTCTTAGGAATTTTCTTAAATGATTTTTTCTTTCTTTAGTTTGATTGAGTATTTTGCAAATGTGTTCCTGAGATGCTCAAATAAATCGAAAACCTTCAAAGAAAATTTTTATTTATGTCTCTAAAATTCTATTTTAAAACTCAATGATGTTTATTTGGATCACATTATGTGATCAAGAAATCCAAAAGTGTGTTCATTTTTATTTTGATTTTAATTCGTACAATCAGAGCTCAGTTGACTAAAATTATTGTAAAAATGACATAAAAATTTATGAACATAAAAATAATTCTCATTTTGAATCGCGGGAAAATGTTTTGGTTTACAATGTTGTGGAATTATATTGCGGTGTGACTTTTTTTCTCACTGTCCTAGAAGAGTCAGACAACAATATGAATGCACTTTTTTCTTTCTTTTGTTGTTGTTCATTTCTGCTTTGTTCAACAAATAATTTAATTTGAGTGAAGCTTTTTTAATCCGCGAATAGAATGCGAACAGCAAGGACGATGTGGTTTTTTAACATTCAATTCTCTATTTATGGTAGGTAATCAAATTAAATTGTGTGAATTGAATATTGAAATAATTAAACATTTATTTTTGAACGATTTATTGCAGCAAAAGCTTATCATTTGTTAAAGTATTTAAAATATCTGCGTCAACATAAATAATGTCTCTTCAAATGGTTCATAATTTTTTAATTTCTTTATAATTTTCTTCTCAGTGATAATTGAAGCTCAAAATGATGTTTCATTAAATGTTCTTTTACTTTTATTTCATGTGCGAACAACAGGCCGTGATTGCAGTGATTCTTGAGTTATGAATCATAAAGTTGGAGGGTTGAGAAAACTGCTTATGTTTGGTGAAAAGTTGATAAACTGTTTGTTTTCAGAGAGTAAACAAGATGAAAACCGGAATTTTAATCTGACCAAACATCCAGTATTTGAATTCATGCATTAAAAAACTTTACAACTGAATGTGTGAAACGAGAAGTCAAAAGTTATTTTATTCTCATGTTAAAAAAGCTTCATGCGATTGTATAGAAAAATCTCCTAAATTTAATTAATTTCAGCAAAAAAAAACACTGCATGTCATTGGCCAACACTTGACGGATGAATTCAGCTTTTTCTGTCTGTCTTGTGGTTATGCAAATCTCATGCTTATTTGAACAGTTATCATGTGTTAAATATTTTTCACGAAAACTTTGAAAGCAACCCCAAAAAAATGTTCGCTTAACTTTTTAATTGCGTTTCAGTTTTTTCTTCTTTAACATTCCAAACTGATTATTTATTTGATGATTATCTCAGAGATTCATATTCTTCCTCCGATTTTAAGTCCCAAAAGATTTCAAAAAAATAATGATAAAGATGAACACCAAAAACTTCATCAATTTCCTTCATCGAATTTTCTTTTGGGGATATTTTCAAATTAAAATTTCCACCTGAATTTCAATTATTTTTGAAAACTTGCAATCTTACACTTCTTTCTCCAATGTTTCTGAGATTAACTCTAGAGCCAATGATAGATATCGATTGCATGACATGAATTGCATAATGAACATTTTCTGGACTTTCTAGATTAGAAACGACAAAATCAACGCTAAAATAATCCCCAAAGCTTAATGGTTCCTTTCCAAACATTAATCTAAATATGTTTGGAATTATAATTTTGATATTAAACAAAGTGAAAAATCAAACACTTTTGTGTGAAAACTTATGAGATTGTTACGATGTGACGAGCAGTGATGAAACAATCAAACAATCATTATTTCATATGCAAGCGATTTGCAAATGTAAATACGTGTTAATATTTTCCACACGGAGAAATGTTTTATTCCATTTCTCTTGAGGTGAGCCTTGTACATGAGAAAAGCCGATTTCAGGTAGATTTCTCTCGATAAAACATTAGTTTGAGTAAAATGGGTTTAAAATGGTTCATGTACATCACATTCCTCTGCTTCAAATAAATCATAAGATTTTGTTTTATTGTAATTGCTTCATGAATTTTGAAGATCCGATGGCGTGCTTTAATGTCATGTTTGGCTTACATAAGAATCGTTCTCTTGAATTTCCTTTAAGAAGTTTTATATCAAAGATTTTTGATATTTAATTTGATATTCTAAACGAAGCTTTAACTTCGAATCATTTTTATAAAAGCCTCCCACGCAACTTTTCTTTTTGGTCTTAAAGAAGAGTGCACAAATAAATGTAAAATAATTTAAAGTTTTTGTCATGTTGTGATGCATTGTAAAGAAGCATTTGTCGTTGATAAGTCTATTAATTTTTATTTCGGTATCGATTTTAAAGACTTGTTTAAAGTCATACGACGATCTGTGTAAACTATGAATAGAATGGAACTTCAAACTCGTAAATATTTATCGAGCGATGAGTGTATGTAGGTCTTCTTTGTACTCTTTCCACACCTTGCGCTTCTACATCTGTTTTTGAGCAACTAACTCTGCAGTAGGAAGTAAGATAAGTTTGAGAAAGTATAAGAATTCAACGTGTGTTTGCATTGCTTTCCAGCAATTTATTTAAAAAATTTTGGCGTATAGATTCAAGGAGGAAAAGAATGAGATCGAAGAGATTGATTTAGAATTTTATTTGTGGCTATTCAAGATTTCTTTTATTGATTTTTGGACTTCTTTTTGTGTCAAAGATATCTTTCAGGAATATAAGACATTTAAGAATTTTCCTGCAATTATTTGATATAAAAAGAAAGTTTTTGAATAAATGACGTGTGAAAATATTTTTTCGAATGTAAGACTAAATAAAAATTCGTGTTTTAGTAGAAAAAAAGTTGGCTGTGTGAATAAAAGATGAAGAGAAGAATTGACAACATTCAAAATTGAAAACTTGCACAGTCAAAAATTTAAATGGAATTTGTATTTCAATCAGTTAGCTGCTTATGACATTTTCCTGTGATGCGACAAGAATTTTATTTTTCAAAGCAATTTCTAATTTGTTTGTAAGGTAAAATTTCTCAAGATTTCACTTAAACTTTATTTTACTTCGAATAAACTTTATTTTTCTAGTCAAGCATTCAGTTTTCTTGATTTTCTTAACCTCTTTGTTCATGTGGAAAGTAAGTTTGAACTTACAATGTGAGGTAAGTAAAGTTTGTTGTGGTTTCTGAAAAATGTTTCTTTGTGTGAAGTTTGAGGTGAAAATCTGTTCATGATTTCAATAAATATCTATGCGTGATATTGTAAATCGTATTCAGATCATCAATTTTGATATAAAACAAGCCCAGAAATTCTCTGCGATTGAAAAAGAAATTATTTGGCGAAACATTTAGAACGTGTGGTTGTCGGTTGCTAATCAAATAACACTCTCAAATGCATTTTGACTAATTCTGTGTTATTATTGATAATAATCAATAAATTTTGAAACTTTAAAAACAAAAACACAAATCCCAGAACATGCTTCAATTTCGGTTGTGTTTCTGTCGGAGACGGTTTGTTATTCCGTTGTATTACAATAACTTAATTTGATTACTTGTGTTCTGTGTGTCTCCGCAATTCAGATGCTAAGAGCTGAAGCACACGTAATATGGAAATCGAATAACAGGTTTGATTATTCGGCATTCTGTATATTTTGGAATATTTTTGCATAAATCTAGAATTTTCTAGAATATCTTTTTCATCATTCTATGACACTTTATTGAAAGTATGGGATGGATTGGTCAACGAATGGTTTCACCAAACACTAAATAACATTTCTCTTTACATCCATCTCGTCATTTGATGCTTAATTATTCACACAGATTTAAGTATGAAATGCGTTTTGAGCAAGCTGAAAAGAGATTTGCCGTTTGCTTGCATTAAATATCAAATCGATAGAAAACCGAATTTAGTTCTGACAGATGTTGATGAAGCGTAATTTGAAGGATTATTTAATTTCGTTTTAGAAGTAAATTGTCGCATTCGTGTTGTGAGTGGAGGAAGAAAGTAAAACTTTGAATATACAAAAACACCAACACTTGTTTGAATTTAAATCCAATCCTTGCATATTTGGATGTTGGCCAAAGCAATGCGATAGCGATATGACGATACTGTTATTGTAAGGATTTTCTATAATTCCATTTCAGCATTTGCCTCGAGACAGCAATGAAGGAAGAGAATTGGATATTCATGTTTTATGAACATGAAAAAAATTCTAAATTTTTCCTTCCGCAATTTAATGGAGACAAAAACAGAGCAGAAGAAGTTTGGACAACTCTTTTGAATATTGAAATCTTTAAGCGCATTATCAGTTACATCCAATGGATATCGGATAAAGCATAACACGAGCTATGAAAATTAAATTATATATTTGACATTTAATTCTTTCATTGAGAAGGATTTTTTCAAATTAAATTTGTATTTTCCGAAGATGAAAGATGAAACGAACCGCTTCAACTTAAATCTTTCTTTTAAGTTCTCTTTAAATAAACAAGAATTTCAAGCTGCTTTTGAATGCACGTACAAAGTTTTGCTGATCACCTCAATCACTTTTCTTCTTGAGTGGTCAAAGAACTTTTCCCACAAAGGAACCTCCACTCGATATATTGGAAACAATTTCTCATCTTTAATATTCATTGAACTACAAAATGTTTTGTTGGCGTTCGCTAAAATAAACTTTTAACGTCTGCAACAATCATTTGATTGCTTCTTTGGTTTTTAATAAATCGGCAAAAATTTATTGTGGTAAGAAGATTGAGGAGAAGCAAGCATCGACGTAGTTTTGTATCCAAGAAATATGCATTTGATAACATTGCAGAAATGACGTGACATCAATATTAGGAATCATTTACAGGTTTCAAACCTGAGCTTTTTGTAAGCTTTTTCATTCAAAGAATTATTTTTCACGTCAATTTCAAAAGATATTACAAAACTCTTGAACAAATCCTTTATTAAAACTTTTTATTAAATTTTTAATACATTTCATTTCATTCATAAGCGAATTTCAACTATCTACACAATGAAATATTCTGCTAAGCACATAGAAATTATTCTCGGAAAAATTGAGATGGAAAGCAATTTTCTTAAAATGCTGTCAATTTTTTTTTGTTCATATCCGGAAAAAGAACAACAGAAGGCGTTTTACTATGAATAAGAGAATTATAAATTTTCCCGTAGTCTGTAATGTGTTTTCGATTTCAAACCTTTCAAATTTTACTGGAAATTTTACTGTTTTTGAGAAATTGTCGCCTGAAGCTTATAAAAAGGGATAAAGTTCAACAGCACATAATTGATTGCCGAATATTTGAGATGGAAAATTGTAAAAACAAGCATGGACTGTAATGAATGATAAAAAAAGGGAATCACAACATTTTAGTTCGTTTCCTATTTTATTCGTCACATTGCAGATAAATCCATCGTTACAACAATTGTGTAATTAAGAGAACTTGATATTTGTAACCATCGCAGTTTTTTTTTAAATTTCCAGTTGGCTGGATCTTACACTGAAAATCATTGAAGCTTGGCAAAGGGCACATGCCTAGATCACCATTCGTTACAATGTAATGTAACTTTTCATGCAGCTTCGTCTACAAGCGTCTGCTGGATGTCATGATGATTTAAATCTGTTTTAGACACATGTCCAAAAATTTAAATATGCAAAGCAGGCACATTCACAATCGGTATGAAACTTTTTCTGTTCTCAACCACGCTTCTAATAAGAAGACATTTCTGCGGTCTTCTCTAAATAGTTTCCTAGACTGCTAATGAGTATTTGCATTGCATCTTATACCTTGTCGAATAAAAGCATGACTAACAAAGAAGAAAAAATTAACAAAAAAAGGCGCCTCAAAGGAAAAAGAATTAAAATATTTTATTTTTCCGCAATTGGCAGCAGTGAAGAATGAAACGAAGCGGAGGCAGTTCATCAAGATTCATGAGAATAAGAAAATAAAATCAGTCACAGAAAACTGTTTGAGCTATTGTCGAAAATGCTGAATGCAAATTTTAACTAATTAAGTGACTATTCCATTATACTTTTTTTATTCTTGTTCTGTGTGTGGCGACTGATAGCGAAGGAAAATCGTGTCTACGGAAAATGAAAATAAATTGAAACTAAAAGAAAATTCGCCTGCAGATCTGTTTAAGTTGCTTTCATAACAAACTGAATTTTAATTTTTCTACTTATTATATCGCAAAAATAAAGTTGAAAAATATTTAATTGAATTTCTCTTCTGTCTTAATTATTTGACAATTAATTGTTTGGTCTGTAAATTGTGACAAATTATCAAAATGTTAGGAATTAAAAATTTATGAAACAATCCATCAATTGACATTTCTAAAACAATATTCAAAGTTTCGTTTAATTGAAATGAGAATTCCCAAAACTAATAGCAACTGTTCAAACATGTTGATGGATAAGAAATGAAACAGATACTCGTTTAAGCAGCAAATTTTGTTTGCTTTTTTGTTTGAAAAATATTAAATTGTTGCATGAGAAACTCTTTTATTTGTTGGAATAATAAAGATGAAGGATTGTCTTCAAGATCTATTTAAAAAATTCTTCTTTCTTTCTCTCTCTGTTTTGTTAATTGAATTATCATTTTAGTGGAGTTTCAGTTGTGATAATTTCGGGAAGAAACGACTCAACCAACCGATATTTTCACATAAAGATCTTCCTTCTTTTATTGCTGCATTCAAAAGTTTACCATCAAGACGAATTAATAAAATTGTCGAGAATCGTAAGAATGAACTTACTTCCATCTCTCGATACATAATCCCTTCTACTGAATGTCCCGTCATGATTTAAACCAGAAAGAAAATTTTCTCTTGGAAGGAAAACTTCCGTAAATATTTGTTTCTCTTTTTTCTATTTGATTTTCACTTCGTTTCGTTCTCGTATTTCGAGAGCTTTTTCTTTCTCACAGAAATATTTACAACAAGAAACGTCGAAAACACTCTCGTCACGCTACAATTCTCATATTCCAAAATTCGTCGCTGGAGAACGAGAAAAGCGTGCTTGTCGGAAATGTGCATTCGGTTTTTATCATCGTTTCCATCTCTCAATGTTCTCTGTGCAAAGATAGAAGAGCGAAACGAACAGCATTGAAAGAACCTTGAATCTTCGTAAAAACATGTGTTCATAATGCTTGCTGCGCATAACCAGAACTGCAATAACGAGGATGAGAAAAAAAAGGAAAAGGAAGAAGGGAGATACAACACTGAAAAGCCAGACGAAAACTGCAGTACTGTGTAGAAGTGAACAAGTACATAATCGTTCTACGATGCAAATTGTCGGACGATTGACTTCGGTACAAGCACGAAAAACGGAAAAGCGGAAAAGCGATTCATAGAAAGGCGACGACCGTGTTGGTGTATGGCAAATAAATATTGCACAGATAGGAAGAAAAAGGAGAAAGGGGTGAAGATGTGTGCTGGTGTTGTAGTCAGTAACTGAACACTTGTATGAAAGTGTAAACGCTACATTGGAAAATTGCACAAACAATTGTTAAATAAAACTTCTTCCCACCCGATAATCACACAAATGCATTTACCATCAATGCGATAGAAGAAGATAGGACGAGACTCGGGTGAAACGAGGATCACTGTTCATACACTATCGTCTACATACCCACGTCGTTCTGACACAGTTCAGTTTCACTTTGCTCGCTCATCGTGGCTGTTCGGTCGTTTGCGTTCTCCCTGCTTTTCTTTCCTTTCTTCTCATATTCAGTTGTTTACTTGATACAGACAGATGAAAGTTGCGAGCCTCATTTAGTTGTACAATGGCAAATTCAGTGAATAGAGCAAACAGCACACGAGAACATTATTAATTTATTATTGTTGTTGAAGGTTTTTTCTTTTTTTGGTTGCTATGATGCTCTTCGGTGGGTCGGGATAGTTCGGAGAGGGAGGCATTTTTAGAGGAAGGAAAAGGAAAAAAAAAAGTGTAATTGTGTAGTGTTGTTGCTGTTATTTCATGTAGCTGTGCCAATACACACTATTCAGTTAAAGCTCAACTACATCGGATTGAATTCTACTTCTTCTTCACTCCCTCTTGCACTCACTGTACATTATTTTTATGTATGTAAACTGGGAAATGGTGCTCTATGCCAAGATCCAAGCAAGGTTGATAGGATTGGATTGTCAGTTATAAAATTTTATTTGATCGCGACACTTCGATCTGAAAGGACTTCAACTAAAACTAAAACTTGTTAATTCAAATAAAAGTGAACAAGAAATTATTTCATTTTCGAATGTAGAACTGAGTTGTGAGAATTATTTATTTATGTGAGAAAATTTAGTGGACAAACTTGAATAGAAACGATTTTTTGTGCAAGTGAAGTCAGGAAAGTGTTTGAGTTAAAACTATAACCGAAACTTTTATTTATGGTGAAGAAGAGAAAAGGAAAGAAAGTAAAGTAGTGGAAAATTAATAGAAAACTCTATGAACAGTGACGAAAGCTTTTATGCATCAGAACAGGTGAATATTACTTTACATTACTCTTAATAATAATGAGGGTGGTGAAATGAGAAAATATCACGAAAAGCGATTTAAAGTAATTTCTATGCAAAGTATGAGTAACTTCGTGTCGTCGTTGTTGTTTGCTTTTGAATTTATTACCTAAACCAGCCCAACATACCTAACATTTCCGAAAGAATTTTTCCCTTTTTGCAAGTTTTCTCGTATTTTTTTTACTTTTCTTTCTTCAAATGTAATGCAGCATTACATAATAATTTATAGTATGCAATTTTTCCCTCCATCCTCTATCTTCTCACTTTTTCATTCGTTCCACGGTTACTGTGCATAATATTATACAAACACATGAACTTCACATGGCGAACTCATGCCATTCATTTTATTCCTGCCAACTATTTTTCACTGTGTTTGTCGCTTCTCGTTGAATGAATTTTCATTTCAACATTAGATATTAGAATGTGTCGTTTATGTGACAGTCATATCACTTTGATTGTTCGAAAATCACCACTAAAGTCTGTCATTTAGAGCAGTTTTTTTAATTCAATGAAATGGCAATTGAGTTAATGAGTAGCGATCTAAAGGGAGACATTTTTTCACGCTATCTGCTCGTATAAAAATGAATAAATCATTAACGTGGGATTAAAATTAATTGCTAAATGAAGAGCGTGAGGGAAAAACTATCTTCTGCTTAAAAGTTTTAAGTAACGTCAGCTGATATTAAATAAGTAGATACGAGGACGGCATGCTTCTAAAGCAAGCAGTAAAACAGAACAAAAAAGTGTGAAAATATGTTGGAGCTTTTCTTGAAGAAAATAAATTAAAATTTAATTAATAAGAGTCGAATTTTGTTGGTGTTGTTACAGCAGAAAGCAACTCGAAAGTTTTGTCGTTCCTAAATCGCTTTTAAACGACCATTTACTGTCACCAATTTCTGTTCATTATATGGTTGAAAATCACTTGTCGCAATCACAGAAAAAGAAACTCGAAAGTTGTTGCTGTTGTTTGTCGGAATTTGAATTATGACTTAAATTTCGGGAGGAAATCTTTGCTTTACTTAGTAAATTCCAACTGCTCACCATTTCCTTTCATTATATAAAATATTTTCATATTTCTCTTTATGTTCATTATATTTTAAAAAAAACAAATTCAATGAAAATGGAATAGAAAATAAAATCTTTTGATTCTTGGAAAATTCTCTTTATTGCAGATCTAATAGAAATAAAATTGAATGATGCTTTAGAGGATTTTCTCCTACTTGAAAGGAATCTTGTAATGTTTTGTAGCAACGGAAGATTATTTTCTTTCACAACATTTTCCTGCTATTCGATAAAAATATAAATTTACAAAACATTAATGTTTAAATATCGATATAGATCGCTTGCGTCATAGTTACAATACAACAAGGACACAATTTATGCGAAAATTCAATTTTGTAAAGCTTTCAATGGTATTGAATATCAATAATATTATCTAGAAAAAATCGGCTGAAGACGTCGCAATGAATCAAAATAGAAAAATTGATTTGCTGTGAAGTGAAATATTCAATTTTTTTATTCAAATGAACTTCAAGAGATCATCAGCTTAAACGTTCGAATAACTTGGTCGTATGTTTGACTAGGTTTTATTTGAATTAGCTTTTAGTTGGTTGTTTATTCAAGTCACTCGTGACAGAGTTTGAAGAAACAACTACAAATGTTCTGATAAAAAAGTCTCAGCGATTTTTTTTATTTGAATGTTGTGGAGAAGGATAGAAAAATAGAATTTAATGTTGTAAGTTTGCTTCCATTCTACTTCTCTTTGGTGCGAATTTATTCAATTAAAAAAATATGCATAACATGCAGAAACTTTCAGAACTTGCCCTAAACGAAAGAAACGGCAAAGTCATCCGAAAAGTCTGAATTTAAGAAGAATAAAAAAATATTTGCGACTGTTTCTCGTTTCGTTTGCTTTCATTTTTTCTGACTGAGTGCACGAGTGAATTCTGACTTTTTGGAGGATTCTTTGGTTCTCCACTCGGCTTCAGATTATAACAGAACAAAAAAAATGAAGACAATTTCTTCCTTTTATTATTTCCGTTCGATGCCATTTCAGTAACTATGGAATGGAAAGTTTCCGTTTTTTTAATAACTTCCATCGCTAACATCTCTTTCAAAATCAAATATTTACAGAACGGGAAGTCAGAAGGAATTATTCTCGGAATTATTTGTGATTGAAGGAAAAGGAAGAAAAAAAGAAAAATTAGAGGAAAATGAAGATAGAAAAATGTTTTTACAAACTGATTATCCTCTTGTAATCTTTGTATTCGTGACAAATTTATTTATTTGTCGGTTTTTTGATTTTGTCGTGTTGGTTTTTTTGTTGTGAAATTCAACATTCATTAAAAAATAATTTCTTTTGATTAAGCGATAAATTAAAAGTCAGCCCCTTTTCCTTACCTTTTTTGGATAATAGAATAAGTACTTTTGTTTAATGGAAAATTTATCTTCTTCCTTTTATTATCACTTCGCATGAAATTTATGTTTAGTAGCATCGAGAACGAAAAGTCGTTTCAAAGCTCCCGTTTTTTTGTTCTTCTTGTTTGAAGCAATGAATTAAACTCAAAGTTCAAATTATTAATGTAAAAATCGTGTGCAATGCAAGGAATTTTTTACGTTCATTTGGTGCAGTAATAAATGATTTTAACTGAAAGGTTCGATGCTTACAAAAGAGTGAAAAAGCATTTATTTAGTAACATTTTTAGATGGCGAATATTGAAATGAAATTTGATAAATGATATTGAATACAGTTTCATTCTGTTACATATTTTGTCCCTCGATGTTCGCTGTTGTTTTCTATCACCTAAAAAGTGCATCCATGCATACAAATCGAAAAAAAAAAATGTAAATTCATTGCACATTTTGCAGCAGGTAAAAATTAGGGAAAATTTAGCTTACGATGGGAAAAACGGGAAAACCATGGAGAATGAGTAGTGAAACGCATTACCAACACCTCCCAATAAATAGCATTAATTTTTAGTGACCCAGGAACAAGAAACATTAATATTCAGGCACACAATGAAATGCAACAAACCAAATAAATGCAACTACGTCCTTTGTTTCATGAAAATTTTTGAAGCTATTTATTTGAATATTGCATTAAACAATATTTAACTTCAAGCGTTTTCATTGCAAATCGAATTTTATATGTGGAAATAAATTTCTGTTTTATGAACCACTCGATAATATTTACACCCACGAAAAATTGTTGAAAACATTTTTTCTTCCATTCATCCTTCTGAAATAAACTGCATGGAAGCATGAAAGTTGTTTATCGAAATGTTCGGAAATATTTTACTTCTCCTTACAACAAGACATGTTCGCAACAAGATATAAAATTTATGAAAAAGTTCTATTTGTAAGGCTGTCTTCAACAATTATGAGCGAGCAAAGTAAAAGCTTTCAGATAACTTAGAGGTTAAAATTGTTGTCATTCGTTTTCCGCAACAACAATCTGATATAATTATCTGAATGTAGACTGTCTGGCTTTGCATTCCTTCTTATTTTTCTGTGAACATTACAGCGTCCCACTAATAAAAAACATTAAAGGCTGAAATAAATAAGAGAAGAAGAATCGGATTTGTCGAGGGAAAGAAATCCTCGAGAGAATTTTTTTTTTTACCCCATTTTCAGTATTCAAATGAACATTTTTGTCCTTTTACATCTGAATCGATCCAAAAGCTAGAGGCGAGAGGAGATTAATTTATTTACATTTTACAGTCGAGTATCAATAACAATTATGGTGGATTGAATGGGAAAAAGAGAAGAAAAATTATTGGGAGGCATTAATTAACGTTTGTTAAGGTTGATAGCTGAAATCTAAGCTTAAAAGGCGACTCGGTGAACTTAATGCACTTCGAACTTCTATTGTACATGCTGTGTGTTCGAAGGTTGAAGAGAGATTACGGCATTTAAAAAATAAACAAAGACTGAACTGGCGGAAAATGTTCCTTAATGGCTTATGGCATTACAGATTATGTAATCGAATATCCCTGATGTGCGGGCTAAATTCATTGGACACAACACTGCATTGAAATAACTTTAAGAGAGAATGCAGTAAATTTTTTAAAATGTGAGCATTAATGTGTCGCTATTAAAAAAGCTTTCACAGATAAGAACGTGATTGTTAAAAATTGTTGAGACTTTTCTTATTTACGCAGCGAAAAAATTCCACTGAAGCATAAATCAGAAATTGAAAAAAAAGAAAAACTTTTATAGCTTGTTTGGTTAGAATATCAGACATTAAGAAGATAAATTTGAAGTTGCAGACCAATTTTGATTATAAATTGAATCAACATTACAGTAAATAGATATTTACTTACAGCATTATTATTACTTGGCAATCAACTTGGCAATGATGTTGAGATCTCTAAAATTACATCATAAATAAACAAAATTTATTTTTTTTTATGACTTGGCAATGATACACATTGAAATGTAACTGTTTGTCTTTCTTTCAACTTCTTTCTGCTTGCAGCACAAAAATTTTCCAGAAAGCACTTGTTTGTATCATAAAATTATGTAATTTATTTATGTGAAAAATGATACCAACACATCAGACGTTTTATTATTTGTTGAGAGATCTTGTAGAAGAATCTTCGTCTCTTCTTTACTTCTCATTCCATCTGATTTCATGGCATTTCATTACATCGAAAGCAAAATAATATGGCACGAGATAAAACGTATTTTTGAAGGAATACGGCGTCGGTTGGCTTTCAAACAACAGCAACAACAACGAAGAGCTGAGAGCGGGGAATTTAAAGTTTATTTCTTCATTTATGAGAAAGGAAAAAATCTTTGATAGTCCACGAATCGGGGTTGAACGAAGCAAAGACGGAATCATTAAATTGAAAGCATGACCTAAAACAACTCCTTGAGTTCTATAAAAAGTCGAAATTTAAACTTTCACAGTGTTGATTTCCAAGATAGTTGGACGATAACAAAACTAACAATCGCATAAAAATTACATAAAAAGAAAAACTGAAATTTATTTTACACAAGTAGCAAGTTACCGATCTCGATATTTAACACAAGTACTCGAAAAGACGCTAAAGGAATAAGAGTTCTCCTTACTCAAATGGAATTTATTTCAAAGCCATTTGAGATATGAGAAGGATGTGCGAAAGTTTTTTTTTCCGAAGTTAAAATTTGTGCTTAACTTTGAAAGTGGAGCAAAAGTATTGAATGGAATTTTATTTTGATCTTGTTTGCATAACACTTTCTGTGATTCATAAGATAAGTGCAGAGGAAAACCTTGAATTTCAATCATTGTCTTTGATTCTCTATTGTTACGTTACCTCCCACACATTCTTGATACCTGAAAACAGAAAACATAATTTTCCATAATTTCTCGATGCAGTGAAATAATTTTTTCTGTAGCATCAAAACCTTGCCAATTGATTTCCATCTATAGAACTGCAGCTTAATATTTTGATTCCTCTCCTTTCTTTTACTTGTGTTAACGTTTTTACAACCAACAAATGGAAATTTAGAATGAAAATGAAAAAATGTTCATGAAGTTCACATGGAAATGCTTCGCTCTTCGTCTCATTGCTTTCTTAGCAACAATCGAAAGGTAAACAGCAATAAAAATAAGGAAGCATAAAATGCCATTTTGTATAATGTTTCAGGGTTTTTGTAAACACATAAAATTTAATAAACTCAATTTTCCTTAGATTGAACTTTTATGGCTTATCTAGAATTGACAGTAAGTAACCGTGTTGATCCAAATCAATTCATAAACTTCAATTAATATAAAAAGTTCATCCTTATAGGATTCACATCTAGATAACTAGTTATCGACGATAGCAAATAAAAAATCATTTGTCGAAGGAGTTTCTTCATTTCAAGCCTTTAAATTCAATTTAAAGTTGAAACAATTGATTAAAACTTGTTGAAATCGAAGTTGTTCGTGTTGTATGTAAAGAGATTTTCAATTACGGAAAACTGCCAATTAAAACTACATCAAATAAATCAAAATCAATGAAGGAATGAAGCGGTAAGCAGAGACAAGAATTGAAAATTTTCCGATTTTCCTATTTATGAGGAAAGATGGAAGAAGTAAAGTCAGTTTAAGGTGCAAGATAATTATTAGCAAATAAGTGAATCAGAGGGTAGTTGAGAATAATGTTTCTACTATAATTAATTATTATTTCTATATACATGTGATTTTAATGGAACTTATTGAAACTGTGCAATAAGACGAAGCAACTTAAGACCATAATTGCTCTGCCTAAATCTGTCAAACTATCTTAATAACACAATTTAATTGTCGCTGCATGGAGTGAACTTGAAAATTCGCTTTGCAATTAACGAGTGACTGCATATAAAGTTGTGGAAGTAAATTTCTGAAGCAGTAACAAAAAACAAACTTTCTCATGTAACTCGAAAACGTCTACGAACGAGAAAGTCAGCGAACGGCAGCGATTTTTTTTTCAATTTACAAACATTGCTTATAACGGAACTTAGCGGGGGTGGAATAGCGAAGAAAAAAAAGTATCATACGCCATATGGAGCAGACGATGTGCTTTAATGCCTTCAATTTTTCATTAAATTCATTCCATTGTAAGTTTGTCTCTTTTTGTTATTAATTTTTTCATTAGTGAATTGGAAAATATGAGATTTCTCTATTTGATGTGACATTAATATCCGCCCTTTTCCCACTTACTCACAGGCAATCGTTCTCTTCTTTCAATTCTCATTGAGAAGCATATTGCGCTCTTGCATAATGCACAACTGAACAAGAAAGCGATGAAAATTTTTGCTGAAGTTGACGTCGAAAGTTGGGAAAATAAATTGGAGGCACACTTTGCAAATTTCATTTAGCACAGGATTTAATTTTTTTTGTCACTCGATATGTGTAGACAAAGCGAGATGTTTGGGAAATTTAATCTAATATTGAACACTACAAATGATGAATTCATTTATGATGATAGAATTCTTCGAACGTAGCCAAAGAAAGCAAATTTTCTCGTTTGTAACATTTTTTTTGTTCGTGTCCTTGTTTAGTTGTTCATATAACGATGCACATGTGAAATTTGCTGATGTACTTATGACGTGACAACTTTTCATGTGACATAAGTCAAAAGTGATGAAAGCCATTTACCATTGTTTAGGGTGCGGGGGTGTGAATAGATGGACTACATAAAAGGACTGCAGTTTTAGCGGTTCAATTAAATGAACATTGGACACAATTTTTTTTGTCATCTCCTAAAGTGAGTTGGGAAAAAACGTGAGTAAAAAAAAGCGAAAGGAAATCCTCCTGTATCTATCAACAATGCAACAAAAGTTGTTGATGCTTCTATTCTCAAAATGATTGATTATATTTTCGAGCTTCTAACAATGACATTGTAGATAGATCCAAAGTGAAATGAAATCGTAAACCACATTCTAGTCAGAAAAACATTTTCATAAATATTTTTGTAATTTAATATATGAAAGTAAATTAATTTGAAAGATTCTTAAACATGTTTGCTAAGCAAACATTAACACGTAATGCGAGAAAATAAATATTTGCTATGATTTACAGAATGCAAAAAGTAAAAGCTTATTTATCTTGATCAAACAAATGATTTCTGCTTTATGAGAAAACAAAAAAATTGCTGATTAAAAGCGGAAAAGACTTTTTGATCTTAAACTCAAACTTATTTTGAAGGTGTCGTCTGTAACTCTCCATTAAGATGTTCTTAAACACGTCAAGATGCGCTTAACTCAATCAGTAACAGCAACACTTCTAGAGTCATCAACATAGTGATAAGTAATACAAAGCTTAAGTGATGCAGTGCTTTTAAAACGTAAAGAAGAAATGCTTAGAGAATATTAAATAATTCACTGGTGAACTCTGCTGAAAATTAATTACTTCATAAACAAACATAAGGTGATATGTTGCATGAGCATATAAGACGTCAGTAGTATTAAATAAATGAACTTTGTAAAGATATGTTAAAGGTAAATTTATGAAATAAGAAATATTTCGCTATCTTGTGTCCTTAATGGAAGACAAGGAGTGTTGAGGTTATTTGTATATCTTCATAGAAGTTAAATTAATACTTCGGTATGCTATTTATTGCTAAGGCAACGCCGAAGCTGAAGACACTTTTACTTACAAACATATTAAATGTTTAATGAAGCGTGAAAATGTCGAATTATTCATTCATAGAAACACTAAATTAAATCGTCAGAAATCTGACGAGATGGAAACAAAAATTGACTTTCATCAACTTCATTAAAATTTTCCTTTATTCTGAATACAAATACTTGGAAAGAAATTGTAAATTTAATTTACAAGGATAATCGATTTCATGTTACAGTACCTAGCTTCGGTTATAGACATGTTTCGTATTCTGCTGTTTGCAAATGACTTTTGACTTCTCTGTATGGTTTGTCCGAGAAACTTTCTCTTGTTGTAAACGTCGACTTTTTCCCCTTTTCAACTTCATGCCAACATAGACGAAATTACAGCCAACATTTTTTTTCAAGGATTTGTTATTCCGCATAATAGAGTTTAGGGCTAATGGGTTTTATGACTTGAAATGTATGTAACTCAGACTTTAAGCTCAACTACAATATACACTCCTTTGGATATGTGGTCATGCGGGTGTATAAGTCTGCGTTATATATTTCCAAAGAAACCACAATGCACAACACTTTGGCTTAAGTATTGCATGAAGGAATAAATTTTTATTGCATAATTTTTACATTTTAATTCAACTTTATTTATGCTTTTCAAAAATGTTTGTCTTTTTTTTTGTGCCACAGAAAACTACTAACTGGCTTCTGGTAAAAAGTTCGTCTCTTGAATACCAAACGAAATGGCAAACACTAAGTTCACTTTACATCCAATTCAGTTTTCTAAACAGAAGAAATGTTGTTGAAGTAATATTTGAAAAGTTTTAAATTGCCTTTCGATGATGTAAAGTTTGAGGCTCAATTAGTTCATTTGAGGAACTTCCATCATCGATCAATGTAACATGAACTTTCATGTAACGATTGTAAATTCAGAAGGAAAACTCATAAGTCGAATTGTTTCACATTAAATTGAGTAAATATTGAATTACAATTGATAACAGGTACAAGTTGTGATTAAAGTTTCCCATTTCAAAAACAATCTCGTTTCACAATCGGAATGCAATGATTTACATCATGAAATCGAAATCAAGCACACAAAGGGATATTTATTGAAATTAATAATTAGAAAATTTCTCGCTGACAAATTTGCCCTCTGTAAAACAATTTAAACAAGTTGAATTATTCACTTTGATGTCGACGATGAAAGTGCCTTTGGTATTGCATGAATTACTGAAATGTTATGCAATAAAATTACATGGGAAACTCACGTCGTCATGAAAGAAAGCCTTGAAAGCCGCAAAGGCATGTAATTATGTGTTCATGCAAGGAAATTTCTCATCCATCTCGTTTATGTCAGTCAGCCACTATGAACTTAAATAAATGATGCGATGCTATGAATTTTAATTAGTTCGTCCAATGCTTTACACCCCGCGTTGTTTCGCTTGTTAACTTTGATATTTTTATTCCTCAACATTAGAGAAAGAAAATGAAATTGAATGAATGAATTATTTGACGAAGGCTAATTCAAGAACGAGCTTGTTTCATATGTAAAGTAATCAAATTGAAAAACTGCTTGAGAATTTAATTAATTTTGAACGATCTGGAAATGTAAGCGACGTAATTAAAATTCATTCATTATCAATTCAGTCTTGTAAAAAAACAACATGATGAAATTTTACAACACGAAGTAAAAGAATTTTAATTATGACTTCAGTTACAAGAGTTTTGAACGATACCAAAGTTCGTAATTGCTTAAACCACCAAAGCGTCGCTCCCAAATTAAAATCTCAGAGTGGGAGGAAAAAAATTGGCGTCATTATCATTGCAGATGGGAAGAGAAAATCAATCAATAAAACGACATGGAAATTTACAGAAATTTAAAAACTTTTCAGACACCGATGATGATGATGAAACAGGTCAGATTCAATAAAGAATGTTCACCTGAAAGTTGCAAAGATTTTATATATTGATTGGAAACAACAGGAAGTGATCATTAGAATGTAAAAAGTTTCTGCTCCCTTCCAACAATGCAACTAAAACAACAATAAAAATGAGGACAATAGAATGATGGAATCACGACAAAAAAAAAGAAACTTAATGAGTGTAAAATAATCAATCAATCACATCATCCAGACAGAGATAATTACATTATTAACATCAAGTGACATGAAGACACTCACATAGCATTGTTGTATTCGTTTTCTTCAGGTTATCACGTTGGACTTATCAAACAGCATGCTAACACGGATACAGGAACTGTGCATTGCATTTATTTACATAAAAGCAAACACTTATGCATATTTAAGTAAATAATCACACGGCACATTGCATAATTAGATTCCATTCCATTTATTGATTGACAACACCAAATCCAATCCTCTTGAAGAGATGGCGGAAAAGCAAACAGCAAGAAACGAGAGAAAAACAATAACAGAAACAAATCATTTAATCATTTTGCCCATATTCAGTTTTCAATGTTAATTACCCTTGATCCCTTGTTTATTGTTCTCGCGTCGTTTTGAAAATCATAGCAAAATTGAGTAATACGTGCAAGCTCATTCTCTACATCATTGTGATGAACACACGGTCATCTCTCTGTGGACAATATTTATTAACCATCCGGCGTTGTATTCACCAAAACGTTGCCCTAAATGATAATTTCAATTTTCATATTTTTCGGAGAATGAATTTTGCATGAAAGTATTAAATGTTTTGCGGGGGTGGACATGAATATGATGCAAAAATAAGCTTTACGCTCATGGCTTACATTTAATAAACTAAATACGAATAAAATTCATTTTTCTCTGATTAAAATCATTTCTCAAAAGTCTGTCGATGTCACAAGTTTATTGATTTTGTCTTTTTTAACCATCGCAAATAGAAATTCCAAGTCTTTAGGCTAAAAAACTATTTTTTTCTAATATTGACTTTTGGTAAATTATCTGAAAATGACTTTTTAAGGGATACACAAAATAAAATCCATTACGACTGAAACTGAATTTTAAAATCCAAAGCATTAAATTACAATATTAATCCTTGAATGTATTTTTCGTTTCTCTATTTTCAGGTAATGAAATATTTAATTATTAAGCAGCATTCTACTTGCTCCTATCCACTCAACAACGCATTCTTGGGGGCAAGTTGAAGGTGAGATCATTAAATTTGCAACACTTAGTTTATTATGAAACAAAACTCTTTTGTGCAAGAAGCGTTTGCTTGTTTGCCAAAACAATTTGAAACGAAACGCTTTTAATTCTTTCTTTTTTGTTTTGTTTGGTTTTTTATTTTTCCTTCAATCCTTAAATGTCTGACAAGTTGCAATCAGAAGATTATAAACCGAAATGTAAATGCCGTTAACAACAAAGAACAACAGCAGTTTTAATTAATAAGCATTTTATTTTAAACACAAAGCATGATTATTTGTCTTAACTACGAAAGAGTGAATTTCTATAAAACTATTCAAACAGTGGCGGGTGTAAAATTTCTCACAATAGATGAAAGCAGCAGTGCCGCTGATGCAATGTGAAGATGATTAAAACACTAACGACAACAACGACGACGACGACGACGACGACAACAACTTCTATTATTCATCGCATGCTAAAAATTTTTAATTCTGTTTGTAAAGCGATGGAAAAAGACGGCAAGCTGAGTTATCTTATGTGTGCGGCAATGAAAACACAACAATGATTAAATTAAATCTTTCGGAATTAAGAGTTTCGTCTGGAATACGGAACGAAAATGACAATTAACCTGAGCTTTTTTATCTCCCCTTCCTACCCTCGCTTCCCTTTCGTCAATCTCAAATTCTTGTGATCTTTAGAAGTTGCTTATCATGAGTTCATAAAACATTGTTAAATTCAATGGAGTGTGAGATGAATTGATGAGTTGAAATAACAAAAGATATGCAACAGAAAGTAAGTAGTTGTTACTATAAATCCATGTTGTATCATGATGATGATTAAACAGGAGGGAAAATTCTAATTAACGACCAATGACTTTATACCTTCGATGTTACATAACATCCTGACACACCCAACAGTTGTGAAATTAAAACTAACTCCAAGAAAATTCATCATGACCAAATTATGCAAATCACTTTGGAATCAAGCACCGGATGGTGCGAATTCGTGTCTTTTGTGAGAAGGATTTGACTATCATCCGCTTATTTACACTCGCTTTTACACTGGAAAATCAGAAAATTCACTTTAAGTGAAGAAACTAAAGATTCTCCATAACAACGATATCATCTATCAGAAACTCGTCCCACTGACTGTTAGTTGACATCGTCATCTTTCATCGGAGAAATGAATTTTCTTTCCTTTTAGCTTCTGTTTCCCATTTTCGTTTCCATTCAACACATTCTCGTTCTTCTATCTTAAAGTTAGCAACATTTCATTTCTATTTATAAATAAAGTTTGTACGTGACACTGAATTTTTACAGTGGATAAAAGAGAAATGGGCCGAAGTATCATCTAACTAAGGCGAAAGACGAAGCGTTGTCCGGGAAAAGGAAGCATGGTAACTGCACATTTCATCAATTTGCAGACAATAAAAGAAATGAAGACAAAGCAAGAGGAAAGAGTTGGAAAATTCAAAGAAAGAATGGAAATGGAGGGAGAAAGCAGATTACATCGAACTCGTCACACTGCATTCCGATTATTTATGAAGTTTATTCGCTAACAATGAGATTTTGCAATTGGTGCCAAAGATCAAAAAGCACGCAAAGAGAAATAAAGAAGCAGAGTGAAGAAAGATTTTATTAGAAAACTGCAGAAAGTTTCATATGAAAAGCGCATTTCAATGAATTCGTTTTTCATCTTCAACAATGGAAGCTGATACGTTTTATTTCACGACTTCCTTATAAAATTATTCCAAACATGTGAAGTTTTACGAAATTAACTTATTTACTTTACAAGATCGTCTGTCTTTCCCGACAGCAATTCACTTAAATCTGTATAATTCAGAAGGAAACGAAAAATCACAATTTCATTTTCATGGTGGAAATAAAAGATTTATTTTTTCTTTTCTTTTATTAAAAACTTTAAATTGCATTGGGGATTGTTTGAAGATGATGAAGCTTTATTGATGAAGTAACATAAATTTAAAAGCACGAAGGAAAAAGTTTTCATTGCAGTGAATTTTAAAATACTTTGCACAATTTACTTAATTGAAGACGAAAGGTCGAAGAAAAATGTTAAACAATTTCGAAAGTCTTTACTATAAGCTTTGGATGGAAATGGCTTGCAAGCTAACTTTAAAAGATTTTGCATGAAAATTACATTATTGAAGGGAAGTACTTTACATCTTTTGTTTTTAGAATTTTGTTTGATTGTGAAGTTTGAACAGTTGAACATGATTTGGATAGCAAATATTTTAACCGCTGTAACTTTTCTCAAGAAAACAGAAAGAATGAAAATTCCTCGTCGTAAATTATAAAAATCATTTCAAAGTTAATGATTGTAATTTGACTTCCTTTCCTACCTCAGGAAAAAGAATTTTTTTTTATAAAGATGTAAAACTTTAATTAAACTTTCGTCTAAATTTGTCATTCCTTCTTTTTTTCTCTAATTTCAATGAATGCGACACGACAATAATTACGTTTTTAAATCTTAAATTAAGAAATAAATGATTTCAATTTGAAATGCTCATCTTAGCAAAGCTGCTTCGTCTTAGACTGAAACGAAGCTTAATTAAAGTAACCGATTTCATCCGTACCAAATTTTGACTGCTGTCATTTGTTAAATGCATTTCAAACTTTCCACGCGAAACTTTCATTGAGCTTAAGAAGCACAAGCAGATTTTTCTTTTGATTAAGAGAATCACACGAAAGAAATGAATATTTCCGTCTTTCAACTATCTAAGCTTTTCCCTTGAAATTGAGCATGACAAAGTTTATTTTTTCTTGTGCAAAACAAACAAACACTCAAAATAGAAAAAGAGGAAACTTCTTAAACACTGTTCGTATAAACGTCGAGAATTCTTTCTTGTTCAACCCTCAATCTGATGAAAAAGGAATCATTTCGTAAGAAATTTCTCTTTTCCTTTCCTTCATGTTTTTTTTTGTAAATTGAAAAGAAAGTAGCTGCTTGTAGTTTGCAACAAAAAATGGAAAAAAAAATCTTTAAAATTTGAAATCTTCAGACTATAAAGATCATTTGAAGAGAATGAAACTGTAAGCGACGTCTTTTTATCCTTTTGAATAATCCATATCCCTTTTTTTTAGTTGTGCTTAATAAACAGATTTATTTGCACAACATGCATTACAGTTTCAAATGCGATTACCATTTTTATTCCTTCATCTTCTTATTTTCTTGAGGATATTTTTCAATAAAAGACAAATTAAACGAAGGGGAAAATGTCGAGTGAATGAATTAAAGTGAGAAGAGAAGTGCGGGTATTGTAAGAAGCTATTTAACCAAGTCTACGTTTTAAACACGAGACGAGCATCCTACAGCTTCATCAAGATACCGTAATGTGTCGAAAGCCATTGAACAATCGTTAGACTTTATACAATGAGAAAACGAGTAGCTAATAATTGCCTTTAAGCTACTCAGAAAGCATTAATGCATGGATGACTAAAGAAATGAAGTTGAAAATAAGGATAATTTTGGTAACGACTACGTGCGATGTTAATCTAATCTCAAAGGAATTTTCGCGTTGGAAAACTAACGTCTTAAGTTTACACTTGTTACCAGAAGAGAAACAAAATCATTTCACTTCTATTATTATTATTATTATTTTATATCATGATCTCTGCATAAGATTTAATCTAGATGAAGCTCTTGAATCTCCTCCTGTTGGCCCCACGACATGAATGCTGTGATAAAGTCCAACAACATTGTGTTGTAAATTCGAAATAGGGAAAGAAATTTTCATGATGTACATTGAAGTGGCGCATCGTTGGTTGTTATGCTGAAGAAAACTTAACATATTAGCGGAAGCATGTTGTTGGCTTTCACTCTTACAAATAATACATAAACCACACTATGATGATGTGGAAATTATTCATGTGTTTTCATCTATCTATTCATGTTAAGCATTCTGTTGTAGCTATTCGGTTTTGAATCACGTTGTGCTATTGTGCAGAAAATTTTTATTGTAAGAATAGAACAAAACGTCTTGCGAGGAAATATTTGAAATATTCTTCAAAGTTGAGTTACGTTCAACGTGTTTATTGAGAGTTTAAACGCTTTCTATGATTTTTGATAAATATATTCGAAACATAAATATTTGTAACATATTTAAAACATTGATAAATTCATATAAGAACTCCAATTATGTGGAACTTCCAATGAACATTGTTCAATTTTTTTTCCTTCATCAAAATTATTTATTAAACAAATCGCATAAAAAAGCTGCATTTGGTGTTTTATTTGTGGGTTTTACACTAATTGACGCTTCACGCAGACAACATCCAAACATAATTCGCCACGATTGCCGGTGAGAATTACACAAACAAAATATAAATCTCCATAAAAAAGAAAAAAACGAATAAAAACTTCAATCAATCATTCATGTTGAGCATCGTTCAAGTTTAAATCAATTTTCATTTTTCATCTCGGAGTCTTCATCTCGCTAAATATAAAAAAAGCTCGAAAGTATCCTCATACACACCCACACACAAAATTGATCGGCTGGAGAAGTACCGGTCTGTGGTAGATGGAAACATCATCTGGTGCTGATGTTCTTTACAAAATTGTGCATAACAAATGCAAGCTAATTTCTTTTTCACGCTGTGATTGGTGAGAGATGATGACAATGATAAAGAATACAAAATTACTAATTGCATTAGAATACGAGAAGTTTCCACTCCATCATTTTACACCTGAAATATGAACGATGAAAAACAATGTAAAATGTTATCTCTGTGTCGTTTTGTGCATCCTGACGTGGTTGTTTATTAAATGGTTTTATTGAATCTTTTTTTCTTTGAGATATTTACTGCAGGGTGGAAACAAGTTGAGATATTCGACCACATAAACTATTCAGCTTACGGTCGGTTTTGTGTGGGTGAAAACATCCAATGGTTGGGAAAATCCACTCACTGTCCCTAATCATGGAATTTCCAAAAAATATTTCACCACCAACAAGATTAAAATGTGCATAGTGAAGTCATTTAATTTGAAAACTTTCATGTTACATGTTATGCTTGCCAAGGTTGATGCTATAAATTATTTTAATAACATTGAGAGAGATGTTTAATAAAAGTTTGAAACTAGTTCGTGGCTCTATCAAAAGCTCAAAAGCATGGTCCATGGATTCTCTTAATCAACACGCTCTTCATACCGATCATCACGTTATCGATGCACGTTTTAGATGTTTGGATACTGTTGCCAGGAAAAGAATTTCCTTGTTATGTTTTCCAATTATCTCAGCCTTGATATTAGCAAACATAGAACCACAACTTTCAAAGCTTCAGGCACCCTCAAAGCTTGATAAAAGTTTAATTTTTTTAAATTTTGAAGCTCATTTTAAAATTTTGTAAACGATTTTGTTTTATGTGGAGAACATTTTGTAATTTCAAAATGAAATCAGCAACTGGAAAGCATTTATAATATGAATTAGAAAATGTTTTTATAATCGAAGTCAAGTGCAAATCAGTGCAATTGATTCACATCATTCATTGATAAATTGATAATTATTTTTGTTTTTGTGTCATTAGAAAAATTAAAAGCTCATATAGAAATTAATTGGTTAATCATTATGAAATTAATATTGCAACTGAATGCAATCAAGTTGAACACAAACGATTAATTGCTAAATTGACTTGATTTATTCTCCGTGGGGAAGTTTTTTGTGTCGAATCATGTCAACGTTCAAGTTACCAATTAAATTTGTTTACAACTTAACCACCCACACTTTCAAATTCAATGGAAAAAAGCTTCACACATAATAACTTTTTCATTTCGGATGCATCACTAAATTAATTGTAAATTAAAATCAATTTCAAATTGAAAATTAAAAGTATTTATGCGATGTTTGATCAGAAAATTGTTTCAGATGTTTTCTTTTGATCACTGACACCTCTCGTTAGAATAAAAAGATTCTAAAGCTGTTAATACTTTTTTATTTCAATTTCAAATTTGATTATACAAATGTCAATATTCTCAACGATTTCACAAAAGTGTGATTGATTGCAAGTTGCAACTCAACCCAATTTCATAACTCTGAGGGACCCAAACATGGAGGACAACAACGAGCCCAATTCAGAATTAAATTTTTATTGAAATTTAATTTCATTCACCTACAGCAATGGCATCAGCATAAAAAAGATGTGCATACAGCAGTCAGATAAAATTGAAATGCCAGCCACAAAAGGTGAAGCGTATTGAACTTTTATCAGAGCGAGTGAAAATGCAAAATATTCTGTATACCTGTGTAAATCAATTAAATGCTCTTTTGATTGCCTGGCATACCAAATTAACGCCATAACGCATACACACATATGTGTAGCTTGTTTAAATTGTAATCAAAAATTAATGAAAATTTCTTTCCAAGTGCCAGCCAGTTTTTTAACATCGCGTCAGTCTCAGAATAAATTTTTTCTTCATGTCATGATTCTCATGAGAAAACTTTTGTTGTCAATTTTTTCTCGAATTTTATGTTTCAACAAGTATAAATAGCTTTAGACATCAAAAAGCATACCAGACAGAGCAAAAACAGGATTTGTTGTAATAGATTAAAGTCAAATTTTAAGCGTCTAAAATCTGAAAATATAAATTGGCTTAAGTTTTGAAAAATCTTTGTCTGACCTCGCATCTGATAAAATAAGAATGGAAGATTTTTATTATTCGATTGTGATCGATTGATTGGGTATTGACTTTGTGTTTTCAAAGTCTTCAGACGAAAACAAATTCCTGTTTACTTCTCGTTACAGCTTTCAATGGCTTCTCTCGTTTATAAGTATATAAGAATTATTTATTTTATTTGATTCATATACCATGCGGATATTGACAATAGTTACAATAATACATGGATACATTTCAAAGTGCATTGCTACACTTCAAGGTAGCTGAATCTGAAAAACATTACAAAATAAACTACTTGAAAAGGTTTTGATTTCATGTAAACAAATGATTCACGAAGTTGAATGTAAATAGTTATTGAGATGCTGATTAAACTTCTCGTTTTGATGAAAATTGAACGTTGGATACATAACAAGATATTATTTCAATTACATCCACGTTGTCATAGAAACAATACTTGATTAAATATTAAGACCTACAGATATTTGATTAACTAAAGTGCTTAATAAAAGATAGAAAATAACGCTACATAAGAGCTGTAATTAGTCTCACTTTTCTATCAATAATCTAATGGAAATTATTTCAATAAAATATTAATCATCGTACAATCAATTCACGAAATTACTTTCACCCTGAAATCCATTGAAATTTCCTGGAAAAAGTTCTCAACACAAATGCTTGAAATATTGATAGAGATAAATCCATTTTTTCTGACTCACTTCAATCCTCTTTTGTCAAGCACATATTTCAATTCGACTGTCGCCCTAAACTGTTGTTGCTTCGTAATCCATTAAAACAATAATAATTTTTGAAAAGTCGGAAAGTTTGGGGAAGGCTATCAGTTTCTCCTTTGTACCATGGAAACAAGTGTAAACAATCGTTTTAATTTCGCTTAAAAAACAGTTGGAAACTGTCATTCAAACTCATTCGCAATGTTCGGAAAGGAAGCGTAGTTTGATATTTATGTCAAGATACGAACAAAAAGTCTGTCAAAACATGTCAATTGAGAATTGACTGTGACTTACTATTCTAATTTCGATGCTTAAAACTCTTGTGAGTTTATAAAGCTAGTTTTCAATGCATGAGCTTCTTTCCTTTTGCTGTTTTGTAATGCTTCGACAATCTTTTGGTTTCAACTTGCGACAAGAGTCTTTGTCGTTGCCCTCGATTTCTACCGTTAAGTTTGTATAACGAGCTAACTTAGCTAGCACAACTTTTTCAGTTAATTCATTTATCTTTCTTTAAATAAAAAAAAGAACTATCGAGGTGCTAAATAAGATAATTAGCTTAACAAAAGTTGTTTAATTTGGATGAGAAAGTTTAATTATTCAAATTTCCAAGGATTTTAAATTGTGAACTTTCTATAATTGGAATGAAATATCTGAAAGTTAATAAAAGTAACTTTTGTACATAAATTAGCTAAATGGTCATGTTACTTGATATTATTTTTCGTAAGAAATAATCGCTCATTGTGTTTATTAATAGAAGGTGATGGTTAATGGACTTTGGTATTGTCAATAACTCAAGTAGAGAAAGCTTATTCAGATGCTTTCGAAGAAGCTTCAAGAGTTTGGCTGTTAAAAGTAGCTGTAACTAGGCTACATAGCGTCAATATCCTTTTTTATCTTCTTATGTATTTATTTACATACAACCAATGATGGAAGGAGTTCATAGTAGAAGAATTTTGTCGTGGTCTGAGATTTTATGAGATCGAACAATTTCGATATTAGAAGAAAAAACAAAAAAAAGATTGCGACTTAATCTTGCCTTATTCCATCTAACATAATTTATTTTCTCTTTTGTAGATACTTTTATTGTTTCTTCCACAGTCATTAAAACATGGCAAAAAAATTGTTTCACAAGAGAAGTGCCAAACAATTATAGTGAAATTTATAAACAAACTTGCCTCGATATAAGAACCTATTTGAAAGTTGCAACTAAACAAAACTTTTCATCTAAGTAAATCTAAAGATGGGATTGTTTTATAAATAAAGTCACAAAAAAATTCTCATTTTGAAAAAGATAATTTCATCAGATTTGTCGTTCCTTCTTTGAATCTAATTCAAAAGAAAAGTTCAAAAATTTTCAAGTCGAAATTTTCTGACCATCTTCTCAAAGACGACGTGTTCTATATGTAAAAGTTTTAAATTAATTTCTGCAACCAAATGTGTGAGTGTGTGTGGCAAAATAAATTAGAATTGTGTAAAAACATTTCCTCAACCCAAACCCAATATCTGATAAAATCGAGTAAAGGAAAGCTTTCGTGCTTTGAATTTATAGATCCAAAGCTGGCCCACTCACAATTTCATATCGTCTGTTCAAATGATTCCACAACGAAACCAGTTTTGATTGCCATGTGAACATAAACACGAGTGCAAGTGCAAAAACTATTCGTGTAATTTTCATCCATGTCCCTTCGGAATAATGTTTCATCAACATGAATTTCCCTTGCTGGTGACGTGATTAATTAAATGTAATGTTTTCTTTTTGTTCTTTCTCTTTAACTTATCTTCGTTGAACACCGTGGTAATAGTTTGAATTATTTATCAAAATTATTGTTGCCCTAAATTTTATCCAAAATGCTATAATTCTTCTTATATATTGGATCTTTTGTTGTCATCCATCATCTTGGTTACCCTACCAAGAAATATAATATCGCATTACATAGAGAAGAGTAATTGCATAATTTAATAAAATATTTTCAAGCAATAATTTATATTAGTTAGTTACATAATGGGCTTAACAATTTCAAAGTGAGAAAAGATGGTTAAGAATGTTTCAAACTTTAAATCACTCAGCTCATAAATTTTTGGTTTTACTCAATTGATTTTTTTAATTTTAAGAACATAATGAAGTTGGTTGGACAAGTTGTCGGTTCAAAAAATGTTTTTAGAGGTTTGGGAATTTATTTAAACCTTTTGGACGAAGAACTTTTCTCTTTTTGTTACTTTTTCATGTTTTCCGAAAAGAATTTTCTGGCGCCTGTGATCCTTAACGTTGCATGAAATCTTCCATTTTATGTTGAAATGCAACAGACGCGTTCAGCTTTTATCAACGAGAAATTTGTTGAGAAACTCTTTCTTTTATATCAATGAAATTTATTCAAAGAAGAAAGAAAAAAGTACGACAATCTTACATAAAATAAAGAAGTTATCAGCAGCAAAACGTTGGCTCAATATGTTGTATCAAAACTGTTTTACTTGAAGCTTAAGTAATATTATGCAGTCTTCTCTTTTTTCACAAGAATCCTCTGAAATATTTGTTTTTCTAAGCCAATGATTGAATAAAATAGTTTAAAGAGATTTTTGCTCCACTTTTATCAATGTTTATTAAAACATTCACATGAATCGAATTTTTTACGTTGAACGTTACTTGATGCCTCAAATATCAAACTTTAAAAAAAGTTTAAGCGTAATCTTGCCAATTAAAGGCTTGCAATGAGAAATGAAATAAAATATCCATCTTTATGCTTTTGATTAAACGATTTCGAGTCTAGTTTCAATGTAAAGATTTTTCGTCTGTTTCGTCTACTGAACTGCATCGAACATTATTTAAACTTTTCAAAGTTAATGTAAAACGATACTACTTTTAACTTTTTCTTTATGTTGTTGTGAATCATATCATCCCAAATATCATTCATGCATATATTGTATTAGAATCTAGAAAAGAAAAGTTCTGCAACGACTCAGAATAATTGAAAAGAAATTTTCCTTCGAATATCAAATTTTGATGTTGAAAGCAACTTTTTTTCGGAGTTTCATTCTTCTTTCGGTCTCTGTCACCTTTCATTCTTTCCTTTCCGATATTGTTAGATATTACTTACGAAAGAATTGATTTTTAGGACGAAGCAGAGCACAACAATTCAAGAGAAGAAAGGAATAAGTTCGAGTGTGAAAGATATAAAAACATGAAGGACACTATATTAGCCAGCACTTTTCTTCACTTACAGTTTTTGTTGTGTAATAACTGAAACATTTTGATATTGCAGTTGACAGCAAAGACAAAATCTTTAAAAGAAACTTCAAATTTTATTTTTCTTTCCTTGAACTGACAACATCACAAGACTCGACCTTAAATCCTTCAAGTGTTGAATTTTAATTTTATCAAAATATTAAATTTTATATTCAATGAGATGACATTCAAGCGAATGATGTGAATGTTCTCGATTGATATGCATATTAAAGCTATTTATCAAACAAACTTAAACTACCATAAGAACAGTTTCAATATTGTGTAAATTGATGATTCATAGATTTTAATTTATTATCCTTATTGCTAATCTATTACACTACAACACAAGGCATCTGTATCTAGATTTTCAATTTACATATCTCACAATCTCATCGTTTGTGCCTTTTTATTATGCATTTTAATTACACAAAAACATCCTTTGAGTCACGACATAGAATGCATACACACACTTGTTACAACATCTCGTCTGCAGTTATCCGAACATTGCTTGCATAAATACTGATATCGATAATGAATATTCAATAGAATTTATAATAGGAAGAAAATTTTCGATGCTCCCTTTTTATGCTGCTCAAATATCCAGAAAATTCCTTACAAGCTTCATATGGAAATTATTTTCAACTCTCACTAACTGCTTGTTTTGACAAGATGCATAAATATCAAAATGCCATTACAGTATCAAATGCAATATGTTTTCAATCACAAAATAACAATACGGGACATGTTTTCAAATACAAGAGAAACCAAAGAATTTATGCTTCTCTACTGGAACATCACTCTCCGAAAAGGTTTAATTTCTATTTTATTTCATTCATTTCGAAGTGGAAGTTTAACAAAAAAAAATGAAAATGAATACAATTCATTCGTATGACATTTAATGGAAAATATAATTAAATCTTTCTCTACTGAAACATGTGCCCATCATAATAAAAAGAAAACGAAAAATTGTCCCAAAAAAAAAATGATAGAAAAATGCTTCAACATAGTGAAAATTTAATGTCGACTTGAAACCAAAATGAGTCTGAAAAGGATGTGCTGGCATCTAAATCGCATTTGTTCCACATACGTAAGCCATGGAGAAAAATGTTTTTACAACGGGAAATTAATTTCAATTTATTTAATTGCTTTTCATAATTACATAATTTTTCATTCATTGATTTTTCTTTTTTCATAATTTGGTTCCAAAGTCGTGGAGTAAACAACAATTTACGCTTAACAATGAATTAGTTATCGGAAACGAAACTTTTTTTACTTTACTATGAATCATGGTTTATTTTTTTAGAGCTGAGAAAATATCATTTTTTATAACCAGCAAGTTGGGAGTGTTGCCAGATGAATTGGGAATATATTCGAGGAAAGTCATTCAAGTACTTAAAAATGTGAGAATCTAAACTCTCCAACAAAACAGATAAAGTTTTGTGAGTTTAAAATTTGCTTTATTTCTTGATCGTTCAATAAATCATGGTTAGAAATAAGAAAAGTAGGAAGGAGAAAAAAAGTTACAAAAGCAACAATAAAAGTTAAATAAAAATTTGAAAATTCTGCATACCTACTTATTTACGATATTGTTATTTTTACTCGGTCGACGTTACGATAGCAATTTCATAGAAAAAGTTACAAGAGATATTGTAATGCAGGTTGAAGGACAATTTCGTTTGCATCATAAATCCGAGAAGAACAAACAATTTTATTTGCAATTTTATGAATAGAAGTCCTGACGTTGTTTATCTATTTCGGGAATTTTCTTTTCCGCGAAACATTTTACAATGCATGTTAGCATGTAATTAAATTTTTTAAACATTTTTCGAGTCATTCCAGCACTTTTAAATGTCACTTTTTTGTAATATCTAAGTAAATAGTAAGCTTAGAAGGTTTAAAACATACAATGAATAAATAATATGAAACCCAAACAGCAGTTGCATATCTTTGCAGATTGTTTCACGACGTTATGAGGTGCTTAGGGATTTTTACATCGTAAAATATATGAGTAACGGATTTTCGCAATAATGCACAACAAGAGATCATAAATTATTTGAGAAAGCTTTTGTTATGCGACAATAGCTAAGGGCTTCTCTACATGTCGCGCTTTTCATTTCTTTTTTTCGGTTAAAAGTACATTTATGTATCCCATTTTATTGTATGACAAATTGTGTGTTGAAATCTACGAATGCAAGCACAATCTGCTGTTTAGAAGTAATAAAAATACTTCTCGTCTTCGCTTTTATATTGCAATAAAATTTCTATTTTCAAGTCGATGCTTAATAGCCATGAAATCTAACTTAATGGATTACGTTTCATTCTTTTAATATAGGTCATGGTTGAGTAATGAGGATCTGTTGAGCATTGTGTGCGTTGGTGTATAAGTATCCGAGTGTATGTTTTGAAAAAGAATTATCTCTTAGGGCTTTTATGTGTCATGTGTCTCCTTTCTACTTAAACAAATAATCCTCTTGTCAATTGCTTCCCCCACTTCCAGCACAATTTATTCCTTTTCCAATTGCGATCTTAATCTATTTAAATATTTTCCGACTAAAGTTTTTCTTTCCTTCGACCTTTTGGATTCTCTTTCAATAAAATTAGAAATTATTCGGTTGATCAAATAAAGATTTATATATTTTTACACAACAAACAGCAAATGTTTTCAGCTTTATCTGAATATCTACTGCAGTCTGCAGACAATAAAAAATATTTACCTCACGTTCATACTTAATTTATTTTAATCTAGGAAGAAGGAAAAGATTTCCATATTTAATTTTTGTCAGAATGGATGAACATTTAAACGTAGAGAAAAATCTTTCTACGTTGCTTACAGTCTGTTTAAAATTAATTGTTTATTTTTCAAATGTTTTCCACATGATCAAATCAAAGTTTTTCCGGATTTTTCAACTTTTAACCGAGAGAATTCATTTGTGATTTTATAATTAAAATTATTAGCATAATTATATTCAAATAAATCAATTTTTCAATTCAATTTTTGAATGTGTTGCAAATTTATGGAAATCTCACTTGTTAAAAAATCAAACAATAATAAAATTTCAATTAATCTGATACTAAAAAATTTATTGTTTTTCAATCCCTCACAGGTACATGCAGAATCTCAACATATCAAACTAAACTAACTCCGATTTCATTCCATCGTCAAGAATCAATAAAACAACACATAAAGTGAACTCTATGGACATTGTCAAAAAAACTGAAGTAAGAGAGCCATTGAATCTGACAGTCCCAAAGAGTGATCAAACAGAAAGCGACAAGGAGTTGTTCTACAGACACAAAAAGTAAATATAATATCTGATCTAACTAACCACTTGATGTCGTATCTATCTCATTACATCGTATTTAATCGCATAAATTTTATTTGAATCTATTAAGCTCAATCTTCATTTAATCTACACTGTGTTTGATTTCCCGCAGTATCAAATTTTTGATAGAAAAACGGAAATGCACAGCATGGTTGGTACACCATGTTAATAAAATACCTGGGGGTCTTTTTTACTTTTTGAAAAAGCTCTCCCAATCTTCTCAATCGAGTTGCAGTCGCTGCTGTGATCATATTTGGACAACTTAACTTTTCGTTCCAACCATACTGAAGATTTTTTTCTCTTTCCTAAATATAGAACGATTTATTGTAAACGAATATTCAAGGAACATAATATAACCATGAGCATAATGAAAACTCAAACGAGTTTTTAAGTCTACAATGACGTATCAGCTGATGCTGCTCGCATCAACTCATCGAAATTTTAAAAAAAGAAAGAAAAGTTAAAATATTGCTGAATATGTAACAAACATTTAATACTAGTAGAACATAGAGCACAATTGGCCGAAATGAAATTTTAGTGAGAATGTGACATAAGAAAGTATCTTCGAAGCATCTGAATATGTACAAAATGATTTGAAGTTAGAATCCAAGAGACTCGTCAAAACCAAATGTGATGTGAAAATCGCAGGAGATTAAGAGATGTCGGCTCAGTTGGGCAGAACTTTATCACATTACCGAATTTAATATTTATTACTTACTATTTAACTACATTATCTATCTAAGCAATACATTTCATAATAAACATTTTTGAATAAGTTTAAGGGTTGCCATTAATAATGGACTTCGTAATTTTTCTTCAAATTATATTAAATTATCTACTATTAAGATGGTCAGCAATAAAGAAGCGATTCATCACATCATTTCTTCTATCAGCAATAATATTTAATATTTATTCAACATAATTAATAATTAATAATAATAATAATAATNTAATAATAATAATAAATACGTATACAAGTGCCGACAATAATTAAAAATTGAAGCACATGCTTTGTACATTAAAACATATCATCATCGAGCCGTTTACTTAGAGATTAAGGAAATTTTATCTTCTAAAATGTAAAGCAATATTCTAACTTTCCTTCTTCCGACGATGTTAAAACTCTTCTTTTATTAGAAGATTCAAGATGGTAAGTTGTGAAGCCATTCACATAAATTTATGATATATGATTTGAAAGAAGCTTTTATAGAGAAACCTTATTTTAATATAATAACATTAACTTCTTTGATATTAACAATAATTTTGCACGTAAAAAGATTCTTAAGATAAATAGTTTCATTTCTTATATATCTATCTACTTAACTTCTTAAATATCTGTAAATATCTTCATCAACAAAAGGTTTATTTGAAAGTTAATTATCAGGACATTCCATATCGACACAATGAACGTTGGTATAATGAAAACATTATTTTGTAACCTGATATATGTTATGTTGTGTGTTATCCTCCCAATGTTAACATCTATGTGCGTGTGTATGTAAACCATGTACATGGGCTTTGAAATGGAGTAGAAATCTTATTTCTGCAGGTTTCGACCACTGTTGCCGGCGCATGAATGTTTTGATATTTACGCTGTTAATGATGGTCCAAACTTACGGATGTAACAATCGATGGTCAAAGTTCAGACAAAATGGAAGCAGGAAGTCGAAGAATTGGAGTTTTAATAGAATTTTTCATTGGATAATCGTTAACTTGGGTATTAATATTAATTGAGCATGTAGCCAATACAATGCAAGTAAGTTTTTAATGGTTGGTCCTAAATACGTGTCCGAGAAGTCACCTTACATGTTCATTTATTCCTACGAAGAATAAATGTGCATGAAAGTTTGAAAACTTTTTCGAAACAAAAGTTAATGTTAACTCCTGACTAACAAAATTACCCAAATAGCCTGAAGTACTTGCATGTAATACTGAAGTTTGAGAGAAAATTTCAATATCAATAAGTAATGTAATTTATTTACTAGAGAATAGAAATTCGAAATTAAAGTGGTTTCATTTCTTCAACATAAAAATAAACTTTAGCACAGTAAAAGCTGTTAAAAAAGTAAATAAAGATTTCAAACTGAGCTGGCTAAAATGTTTTTGGTAGAAAATGTTGAATATAACAAAGAAACTTAGCTTGTTACATAAAAAATGGAACGCCTCAAGACATCCGAGACTACTCATTCAGTCTCGCCACAAAGATGAAAAGTAATATTTTTCAATTCTACTCTAGAGACAAGAGAAATTCAGGGTAGTGCAATGTAACAGAATGAAAGAAGGGCAAACTTCTTACATAATTATATTTCATGAGATCTGCATATATGCAAGCACATATCAAGAACTGAAGTTTGGTTTTGTTCAACAAATTCCGTTTTTTCCATTATCAACGACATAAAAAAATATTTTATGTATTTTTACATGATTTTCATTTCTTCTAAGTAGTTCACTCGAATATTTAAAAGATTATTGAAATTGAGGTTGCTTGCATATCTCTTACACATTGCTAAAGATGCAGAAATGAATTTCAATGTTTAATCATTTTATTATTACAAGAACAACACTCGGTTGCGGAAAATTTAATTTAATATATCTGCAGTAAAGATTTCTTATTCATAAGTGTTGTAACATGAAATGTAAGTAAGAAACTTCGCTGTCTCTTTCTTTCTCTCATAGTTGAAGCTTAAATTGTGTTCTGGATAGCAATTTACATGAAAGCGTACTTCTGAAGCGTGTATTTTATATAAACGAATGTTTTCAACGAGTTTGAGAGTTTCAATTGCAAAACTTATTTTTCTCCACATTTTCACAAACATTTTATAGAATTTTTCGAAGCATGATTGCAGAAACGAATTCATCTAAAGATTTAAAAGATTTGTTACAGAAAGGGAATCTTTTTAAACACTACATTCATTATTCAACTGTTCTTTGGTCTCACGCCTTCTGTTGAATGTATCGAATATTTCATTTATTTTTTAATCATGAAAGTTTTTACTTCTCTTGCGGGTTCAAAAATTCTTTCATTCTTCCATTGAACTCTTTAACCTAAAATAATCACAAAATACCATTCGTTGTTTGCGTGTCAATGGACACATTTCTGGTTGCAGACTATCGAAGGAAACATTGATAAGTCTAGGAATTAATGATGTAGATACAACAAATATTTGTAGCAGTTGATGAAAATGGAAATTATCACTTAGCCTCTTTTCCCTTTGAAAACTAGAATGTGAAAATTAAACCTTACACAGAAGACAATCTCCATTAAGACCCTCGTCATATTCTCGCTTATAGTGTGAAACGTTGTGGCTTTAAGCATTGAAGAGCATATGTAAAAGCAAACAAACAAACAAGTTCAAGTACAAAAGGAAAACACCTCAGTGAAAATCTCTCAGGAATTTTCAAATCACAAATGTCATTAGAACAACATCCTGTAGCGTTTTATGTCTGAGTGTTCTTTAGCAAAAGCTGTAAAATACTGACAGATATTTCAAATCAAAATCTATGGTAAAATTTTTTAAACGAAACACGCAATTCTCTCATCTCATTGCGAGAACAAAAAAGTTTTCTGCGACAGATGGACGAATAAACGACGTCAATGACGAGGTAAAAGAAAAAGATTTTCTAGACGAGACCTAAACAAATGTAAATAAAAAGAATGTCGACACAATATTCCCGAGCGACACGATGATTCAACATTTGACATCATTTACATCGAACATAATATTGTTACTATGCAGATACCAACCGTTAGGGTTCTGTCTCATCTCCTTAATGTCGAAATAAATCGGATTCAGTAATCAACGTTCGACTACCTTCACCTTTCATTCCATTTTGTCTACATCATCAGTGGCAGATTATTCTTCTGCTTTCTCTCAACTTTCGATACTCTTGTGGCAGTAATTTTCTCATGGTTGATAACTGTTTTCAAGCCATGCTATGTGTAAAAACTTAACGACATTCATAAACTGAGCTTTTCCACTTCACCTTCGTGAAACTTGCGAACGAAGTGAGAGAGACAAACGAGATGAAAAAGGAGTGGAAAAAAGTTTGACACTCCATTTAAATGTCATTTATATTCAACATTTTCCAGTTTATGCCACCGTCGCTTGTTCACTCATGTACTATCAAACTTAATTTTCCTTCTATTATTTGTCACTGCAACTGTAAATTATGCTTCTTTATAAAGCTCTTACATGGAGCTTTTTTATCTCGTTTCTTTCGTTTAAATAAAATGAGATGACGCCTAACATTCGCCATTTCATGTCGTGAAAACCTGAACTTTGTGTGTTTAAACGTCAAGCGAGTTTTTCGAGATGCTTCTTCGCTTGCTTCTAACCGTGTTATAATTGAATTGTATCTTTAAACTTTTCCATCCGTTTTCTTTACTTTCATTTAGCATCAACTCACGCTCACCTGTTGAATGTTAAACAAAAAATTTTGCTATAGAAATTTTCTAAGTTATCAATTTTTAAGCTATTGCAAAAGTTAGAGACTCAAAAGTTTCGTGTTTTGGTTTCCGTTTCTGAACTTTTATTATTAGGAATAAGAGGGAAAAATTTAAATTTGTTTGACTTGAAATTTCATGGTAAAGCTTAAAGTTGGAAACAAGCTTACTGAAGTAAAGAATATTACAATATCCAGAGGATTATTTGCATCATCATTACTTTTAAATACATGCAAAGCTTTTCTCTATGGTTACAAATATGATGGGAATTTCATGATCTTTTGATTAGATATAATCCCTTTCCTTTCTGCATGATCTATTAGAATTCTCATGGCATGAATTACAGATTTCAGTGCATTGTTGTCATCGTGAGTTATGTTAACACTTCGCTTATCTTCCTACACTTTTTTCCCTATAACGTGACTAGATTCTTAATTAATCTTTCCATCTTGTCGTCCATCCAATGTTGTAACAAAGGAAATGCAACTTTTGACTTCAGCACGTTACATTGTGTAAAAACTTTGAATGACAAATAAGTATTTGGTCAGAGAGAAAAAGAGATTAAATTGTTGTTGACATTCGAATGAATGTTGTTGAAGAAAAATGTTTCTCATCTGCATGAGATTTCAAGTAAAAATCAACTTTTGATGAACAAAATGAAACGAAGATCGCTATAAAAATAAAAAACTTTCCACTTCTAATTTTTCATTAAACTTTTCACATTCTGCTTCACCAAACTATTTGGAGAAAAAGTTTTATTCACATATATTTAATTATATCTCCATGTCACCACCGCAACACATTAAAATGAATGCGAACAAAACTTTTCCTGTGCCATTCTTCAGTCCATGTAAAGCTTCAACCTAGCAGCTTTTATGTCACTAATGAAGAATAAAAAGCTTATAATGTGGGCTATTTAATTGGAGTGCAATTTACTAATGACTATACATGTTCCAGCAAGAAATGTTTGTCAATATTCTTTCATTCTTAAAAAGAAAAAACATTCTGTTTCTGAAATTTATTCTGCCTGTGAAATGGCAACACGTTTGCATCCTTCGGAAAATTTAAAACGGAAAATTATTGGATGTTTTATGTAAATTGACATGTAAATTGCGAAATATTCCGCCTCTATCACCGAATAAAATTTTCCTTCTCTCCTTTTAAGCTCTTTTTCCGATTTCATCTACTCACCAAACATATTTTCAGCCTTTATTGCATAATCGTACATGAAGCACCGACACTATAATGCATTTGCATTTAAAATGTAAATTTTATTTCCTCTTCTATATCTCATATCGTTATTGAGAAAAGATTTATTAGGAAATGAATAAACAACCGATAAAGCGAATATTGTTCACTTTCAATATTAGATTAGATTAGAATAAAATCAATCCACTTGACGGCCAATGGTGTCAAAGTCGATATCAGTCTCTTGTGATATCAGACACAATTTTTCTTAACTATGCAAGATGAGAAAAGCTCTTTAGAAGGTCTCTAATTATTTTTCATCACAAGAGATTCAGATGCGGTCTGTTGTAATGATATGGAAAGCTTGTGAGACTTATTTCCCAACAATCCCAACATTGAACACGAGCTAGTGAAGTCAATCAAGAGAAATTGACTCTTTAATATCCAAGCAATTTTTCATAACAACTTCTTCACTCAAGGAACAATTATTTCATTAAAGAAAATTAATTTCATCGAAGAAGGATACATTAAAAGCAATAACGAAATGATTCCCCTAATAAATCAATTGAGATCATTCTGGTGAAGTTGTTTCCTCCTCATTGCTTCTAATGCATCTTCCACCCACTCCCTCAGTACTTAGCATTTTACCTTTCTTTAAATTACTTATGAGAGCATAGAAAACCACATTTTCTTTTCTCTTCAGAGTTTGTCTCTTATATTTGCTTATGTAGATATCCTCATTTCCTAGTAGGCTTTTCTATTTCGAAAGGAAAATCAAATTATTCTGCACAAACTTTATTAACGTTGCAGACGTTTCCAAAGCCATACGGCAAGAAATTATTACAAGATCTTAAGACAAACATTGGTTGCTGATTTCTAAAATGATGAGTGTGAGAGTCTAATTGAAATAATTTCCATTTTCATCAACAATGTTTTTAAAATATGCGAAAAGAATTTTGTGCAAAAGTTTAACGACTAAAATTTGAAAATAACATTCGCAAGCAATCATCGCATGGTGTCGCATGTGTTGCGTGAGATTCGTGTTGTATTGTTTTTCATTTCTCATCGTTTGATTTTTGCGAGAGAATGAACAAAATTTTTATTATTGAATAAGCGTGGGCGGAATAAATTGATGCTTGGGTTAGTTTCTAATCATTTTGACCACTTCAATCAAATCAACGAAAGAAAAAAATCGATTTGATAACTCTTAATCAAACGAAATTGAAATTGACAACAATTGACAAATATCCAACATGTGTTGATATCATTGTAATAATTCATGTTGTTGATCATTGGCACATATTCGCATTGACTTATCATATTCTTGCGCTCGCACAATTTTCACACGCACGATAGTATGCGTGAGAAATATTTACGTTTGAAACAAGAAGCTTTTTCTTCTTTTTTATGCCACAAAATAAAATGTTCCTGACTGTGATGATCAAAAAATTTTGTAAAATTGAAAAAGGTGAGATGCAAGTATTAAAAATTATTGATTGTTATCATATAGTGCATAGTAGTAATCACAAAACCAGTTTCAAGTGACATTTTGTTAAAAATAAACGGATTAACTTGATTAAAGCAACAACGCCGAATTTTGTAGATTAGAAACGTGAAAAAATATTAAATACGTCAGCAATTTGGTTACCAAACTATATTTTCGGTAAAATTTTCGCAAGAAATCTTTCGTTAATCTAAATTCTTACGTGTAGGTTAAATTTAGATATTATAATCGCATCTGCTGTAAACTTTTGATATCGAAAACTGCTTTGATTCATGTGTGAGTTTGTACCAAGAGAGAATTTTATTTTTGCAATGTCAAATTTATTTTCCGGCATCACGAGTTATGCAATAAAGAGTTATAATTAATTATGAGCTTTTTGCTTGCGAAGTTGACGAGCTTTAAATGCTGTGAGAAAATGATTCTATTAAGGCAATTAGGATTTTATGTGTTTTATTTGAAGCCATTAAAAATCGTTTAGCACGTTGTTAACCATATAATAAGAGTGAAGAATATGAATAAAACAATTGAAAGTGCGTGTGTGAACAACCATCCTTAAGTTTTGTTTTTGCATATCGCGATTTTTCTAATACTTACAATCAACTAACACTCTCGCACTTTTCTTTTCGCAAAACTACAGATGCAAACACAAATCTCGTATAAACACATAAAATCGCTCTCTTATATCAGATGTATGAAGCAATTAGCACGTGACATGTAAAAGTGTAAGCTTACGTTGAATAAACTTTTTCTATTACATTTCCATATTTACATGATTAGGAATCACACATTGATAGAAAGTGCGAAATAAAAATAGAAATAAATATAAAAATGCTGCTGAGAAGAGCGTAAAAAGTGCGTAGAAAAATATTTTATCGTTCGTTGGCCTTCGCATTGCGAATAATATGACGTTGAGTGCTTCGTTCGTAAACATTTTTCAATGTTTATTATTTTATTATGACGTGTTACATAAAGCGCAACAGGTTTTTCTTCTCTCCCTTAAGATCAAGGATATCAGAAAGGAAAATTATTATTACGCGGAAATCTCATTTTCCCCGTCAGCAATATTCAGCTAACATTTGAAATGATTATTTTGATATTATAATGATGGAGACTGCAGAGAAGCATATAAAATGAAGAATGGAAAACTAGTTTCACAAATCCAAGTTGAAGATGAGACGGTAAGAAGAAGATTTTCCTTCCCTGTTTGCACGCTCTAATCCTCTAATGAAAACATCCAAAAAAACACCGTTTTGAAGGCTAAAATGTACAACACATTAATATAACCAGCCATAATTTTTACATCTTCTTTTCCTTTAATTTTTTTCTTTTTGTGTCAAACTAACACACACGCATTCTATTAACTTTCTTAGATAAAGTTGCGAATATTGAAGAAGCAAAAGTATAAAAAAAATTTGTAAACTTGAAATGAAATGTTCATCTGTATCGTCATCGCGTTTCGCACATATTCGCTCAATAAAATGTGATGTTGTGTGTTTGCAAAAAAAAAATATAAAAAGAATTCATAAGCTAAACTAACATCATCAAATGTTCAAAAAATATCGCAGTAAAGCCGAATAAAATTGTTGAAAAATAGAAAAGTTCCTAAAAAATAGAATACATATTGAAATAATAATATTCTATAAGGGCACGTCATTGAAGACGATCTTGTACAGTTATGTGTGGAGATTGAAGAAAAAAAATTAATAATATTAGCAACAACACATGCATAGAAGTATCTATGTTCAAAGTAAAATTATCTTTCGGTTCGCAAATGCTTCTTGTTCCTCTACACTCTTTTCTTATATTTCTTTTCATCATTTGGACTGTTTTTTTGCAAGCTAGTGGTCATTTCAGTACTAATATTCATTCAAAGTAGTTGCTATTTTTTCGGTCTCCGCACAAATTTTATTTTCCTTTTTATTTTTATGTTATTTTTAATTTCTCTGAAGTGAAACAAAACAAAAATAAAAAGAAGAGGAATTGGATCTAAAAGTTAAAGAATTCCTTTAATTAATTATTGTCGTAAAGTTTAATTTGTGGAAAATTTTGTTTGCATCATCAAAAATGTGAAGGAATTGAAAGGAAAGAAAAAGAAACGTAATGAAGAAATGATTAAAACTAAGTGGTGTCGTTGAGAATATGCCGGAACAATTCAAAAGAAAGCAACAATTTTTTTTGAAATAAAAACAAAAAAATATAAAATAAAAATTGCAACAAAGTGCTTTTCAATTGGATATAATAGAAAGAGAGAAAATTCATCCAAGCAGGTAGAAAATCAATTTTCAATCTTTAAATAATTTCGGCTTAAAAAACGTCCATAATCTTTTAAGAGAAATCACTTTCTAATGCAAACTAACACAGCCCAAAAAAAGTAACCGAAAAAAGCTCTTGAAAGCTTTTTAAAGGCGACTCATAAATTAAGCGTGCAACAAGAAGAAAACGAAGATTCTTGTAATGTCTTTATAAACTCTACGTTTATGCAATTTATCGCGTTATCATGACACTTTATCAGAAGTAATTTCAGCATTCGGTTTTCGTGCGGAACCCTTAACTATAGCTTCACTTCTTTTTCTTCGACCGAATTCTTATTATTATCGCACTTCTTATTATTCTTGACGATGCCTCTCGCTCTCCAGCGAAACTACAACCTAAAAAATGCTTGATTATACATTTGCACACTCATACAAACATTAGACGGCTTTCGTTCGCTCAAATAGCAAATATGTAAGCACAAAAAATTTACACAAAATATTTTTTGAAAATGAATATAAATAAAAAAAAAAGTTAGTAAGACATTGAAAAAAAAAGAATCAAAAGGGAGAAGAAGAAGGAAAACGGGTGAAAAACGCAAATACACAAAAAAATAGCGGCAACCAAACAATATCATCAAAATTCATTTTCGCCTTCAGTTTCGCATAGCATTTTCGATTAAAAACTTCTCTCCATCGACTCTTCGTATTCGGCTAAACCTTTTTTTTGTGTTTTTTTTTTGTTGCCAGTTGAAATTTTCTAGTTTCATGTGTGTGCCTTTTGCCTAAAGTCAAAACTTTATTCGATGCTTCTCGGAAGTGATTAAAATTTTGTTAAGTTCCAAGAAGGTCAGAAAACGCGCAGTTAAAAACTGATTTTTGATGTTGCATCTTCAAATATCTTCTAGAAAGCAAGTGCCACGTGAAATGCAATTTTAAGACTATTGAAAGTGTGTATAAAGACTAAGCTAGGTAAGAAAAGAAGAAGAAGCTGATGACAGGTTGCAAAAATAGTTCCGCTATATATTTTTCTTTATTTAACCAATTGGATAAAATCGATTCGAAACCAGAAATGTACCATTTTTGCATAAAGGCTTAGATTAATGATAGGTGGAACTTAGAAAAATCGCATCGTATAAAAAACTTGATGTTTGGCATTTTCTAGGAAAACAAGCTTTCAAGAAACGGATTTCTGTTTGTTGCTAATCTTGCCAATCTGAAGATGCACAACTCGTAGACAATAAACATAAAACATTCCATGATCATATCGAGATAAACGACTTATCTTACAGTTTCTTTCATTTCTTCTTCTTTGTAACATTTATTCTTTTTATCGCACTTCAAAATCGGGATTAAGTAATGCGTATGATTAAAGAAGTTACTTGTTGAATATTTTTTATTCTTTCTTTCTTAAGTTTAGAAAGATTTTCATCTCCCAAGTCAGGAGAAGCAAGAAAGATGAAAAACCTTGTTGCAACTGGTTCTGAAAAATTCTTGATTTTACAGTTTCTTCTTAACTACAGTTTAGAATATTTATACATACAATCTCATTATTTTAATGTACCAAACATTTCTCCTTATGTCTTCTTATTCTTCCCTTCCACGCCAGATTGGTTTCGACCTCTAATACTTCAGCTGAATATAGGAAGTGAGTTTAAATCCAAAGTTGTTGTGATAATGATACGAAAACTGCGAAAACAAAAATGTTTGCAAGCTCACAAGGTTAATAAGATGCTCGTTTTTCATGTTGACATCATTTATTAATCCACCCAACAAGACTGAAGGCACACTTCTCAATGTGTCATGATTATAGCTCAGGCGACTGATTTGCCGGCCGTTAAATCTTAGCGTTAGATTCTTTATCTTATAATGAGCAACAAGAAATGTTTGTTTTTAAGCTTTTTATTTTTCTCCTTTCTCTACACATATCAATTAGAATAAAAATCAATTAAATCTGCATCTCGAGTAAAGCTACTACCACTTTACGACTTTTTAAAAATATGTTAAATATGCTTAATAATACTGCAGAAATTATTATTGCGCGCACATGTTTCATTCTCCTTTCCGTCTATTAGATTCAAGAAAAACTCGTTGCAATCTTAGAGCTCGTGTAATAAATCGAAGAAGAATCGGAATTAAAAATTAATGTTATAATCATCATCATCATCATCAGCATATAGATGCTAGCATTGCAGTCAAGAAAGAGATGAGAAGAAAATGAAGCAAACAGGAAAGAAATTGAACCTTTTCGTAAGTAAACAGCACAAGTTTGGATTCATACAACAGAGAAAAGAATTAATAATGATGGAAAGGTAGTTGCGATTGCGTTTGCGAAAAGAAGGAGAAAGAAAAACTTGTAGCAGTTACTATAAAACTATTAACCAATTCCGTACAAATTGTATCGTCAAACGATCATCTCTTATAAATTTATTTGTGCTGTTCGGTTGTGTTTTTTTTTTTTGCCTTACTCGTAACTGTAAAAAAATGCTATGCATGGAAGAAAGAAATACCTGTATCTATAATTTCTGATAGGATTTTGCATGAAAGTTGTGTGGAAGAGAATTGGCGAAATATGGAAGAAGAAAAGTGAAGAAGATTATTTTGTGATTATTAAAAAGCAATTTATTGGCAAACATCGCACGGTAAACTGTAATGCTGTGTATGATGGGCCTACGAAAACATGTTCGATTGCTTGATTAGAGCAATTTTCAGAAAAACTTTTTTGATGCTTTTTAAACGAGCATTTACAGCTTCAACCAGAAGCTTTCAAATCAAAGAATGATTGCTGTTGATGCACATTGTAGTGATGATTGAAACTTAACGGTTTTGATGGCGGATGAATTTGTAATATAAAGAAATTAACGTTTTCGAATTCATCACAACAAAGTTGATAGTCGACACTAAGTTGTAGGTAACATCTGTTTTATTTAATCGAAATTCCGGATTATTTGAATTGAGTATTTTTAATTTTACCCATTGTGCAAATGAAAATAATGAGTACTTCATCATCTTGAACTGTTTCTAATAAGTAAACATCTTTTGTCACGTATGCCGTCGGAGCAGCTCTTCCTGAAGGTTCCATGTCACTAATCCAATTGAACATTCAATAGGTTTTCTAGCAATTCGCACTTATATGTACCATCAAGGTTATAAAAGGTTCGGATTTGCATGCTAAAGTGATTAAAGCAAGAAGCAACAACAAATTGTTAGCTATCGAAAGTAATAAAACTTAATATCCCAAAATTAATTCAACAATATAAACTGCCAGATATGTGAGCTTAGTTTAGTCCACGTCGAGAAAATAAAACGACACAAAATTTGCAAATTTAAGACCATCCGGAGAGTTTGCACCACGCCCTAAAGCGATACATTCAACCAAATTCGTTTTTTTTTGTTCTCGCGACCTTTTTCGTTTCAAAAAAATAATTTTTGACTGCTTTTTATGCGTCAATGAATTGTTTCATGCCTTTCGAGAAGAAGATGATGATGATGATCTATGTTAGGTTCTTGAAAAAATAATGTTCTGTTTTTCGATTGATACTTGGAGCCGCAAAATTTGAGTGCTTGGCCTTAAAGTGCTGGTCGTTAATTAAGAAAACTTGTAAAAAACCTTCTTGAGAGGTTTTGAACTTGGAGAATGATTTGTATAAGAAAACTACTTGAAACTCGAGTCTCTCCAGAATTTCATGTCACACACCCTGTTATGCCCTTCTGGTTGCTATAAATAGAATCGTTCACTAATCGCAACTTTGCCAAAAATTGAGTTAAAAGAAGACGCGGAATTGTCATGAAATGAGAAAAAGAAAGAACGAAGAAAAATTGAATAAAAAATCTCTGTCGCCCACATAATTGCCGAAATGAAATAAGTATTGTCGCACGAAAGTCGCTTCAAGATGAACCTTTGCGAATCGGTTGACCGCATTTTTATTTTACGAAGTTTGTCTAAGATTTTTTTTCTCGTTTATTTAGAGAGACTAAACGATTACACATCCATGCCGATATCGGCCATTTAAAAGTTTTAACTATCGTTGAAGATCCACCCTACGAATGACCAACAACAAACTTAATTCATTCACATAACTCCATTTCGCTTCAGCCTTAATTAGTATTTCGTTCTTGTTTCAAAAACCATAAGAAAAGAAACACAAAGAAGAAGACAAGGCAATACATGAAATGAATTTTGTGCAAAAATAAGAAGCAAAAGCATGTATGCAACCTTGAAAAGAACAAGAAAGAAATAAAAAGAAATATTTCATTCAAGAACAAAACGAAATTTCTAAAAGATTCTTTCAATCTTTTATTTTATTTTATCTTTCGCGATCATTTTTCTAAACAAATAACTGAATCAAAGCGAATTTCGACCATCTTCGATTTCTCATTTGACATTTTCTTCGATGTAAATCTTTTAAATTATCATCAAAAGTTTTGCATAAAACAAACGAAAAACAACGACTCCGATTTTACAATTCGATCCTCGCCTTTTAAAAGTTTCATCATATTGAGCGAAGAGATTTCAAGGTTCGAATTCATAACAAGGGCCTTAGAAAAACAAGATTTAGTTTGCGAAATCGTGAAACTGCAAACGCTAAAAAACAAACAACCATCGACCGAATTTCCTTAGGCGCTTCTAATACATTTGAGCATGCTGCTTAAAATTTGCCTAAACTCATTCGTAGGAAGGCGGTCAGAGGATCTTCTTCTTAACTTTACACATGTATTTTATTTTCGAAAAAGAAAAAAAGCGATTTTCATAAACCACCAATAAAAAGTGTCTCTCGCGTCGTTCATAGCCTCTAACTAGGAAATAACCACGCAAAGCTTAGAGTTTATTTATTCGAGCAGCGTTTCTTCCAAAATGAAAATAAAAAAAAACCTTCTGAGTAGTCAAAGCGATAGTGTGAGTTCTTTTTGATTTGATGTTCAAGTTCTTTTTTCTTTCGTTATCTTGCTTAGTGTCATACATGCATGGGGTTGTATTCATTACATATTGAAAAGATTACTGGCTTTGACAACATGAAGTCCACTGTCATGATTAGAACTATGATTGTTTATGAAACGTTTTAGAATGTTTATTTTCAATCTGCACAAATTCTTTTTTAACGATGCCGTTACAGTTTAAGTCGCAACAAATCTTTCACTAAACGAAGCGCTCGCGAAATTTTTGCCAAAAAGATTTTCTCTGCGCTTTTTGCACAAAAAGCAAATCTATGTGTGCTGTTTCTAAAATTGCGTGTGTATTTGAAATCTCATGTAACAGGGCCATAAAGTGTATAAGTTTTGTGATTACTCTATATTTGCGCTTGTTACGATAAAATCAACATTTATACCTTTTTATGTAACATTCAGCGAATTTTATTTGATATTATTCACAAAGAAAATTTTTACGAGATTATAATTTATAACAAATGAAGATCAAATCTATTCTCGTGATCATGATAAAATTATAAAAGTTTCAACCCTGACCATTTGCCTAAAAATTTATTACTCTCTTCTTGATTTTTATCCATCACGTTGGTGTTGGTTAACATGCAGAAGTAAATTTGCTAAATTTTTTTTATTAGTTTGAGCAGCCAAAAAAAATATTACAAGAGGTTTGCGAATTTTTTTCTTCTCTTTTTCTTTTCGCAAGTCACAAGTGATTTGAATCGTATCTATTTATGTTTGTGTAATAATAATGAGGGTCAATTATCGATCAGTTCGAAGTTCTTTCCTTAACAATTTCTACGAATTTCCACTTGTTAAGTGTTAAAAGCATTTTCATGTCTGATTTCAATATCAAATGATGGCGTTGTCGACAATAGGACAACACGCCCTGTGCTACCAAATATTTTTGCAAATAAAATCAGCCACGAGATTGTATGCGTGCTGTTACTGCCGCAAACAAACTGGCCCGAGTTGATAGACACACACAGTTTATGTGTATACATTTCGACAATAGTGCTGTCCTAAATTCGGCGAAAAAAAATCGCAAAAACTGATCATCAGCTCACACCGAAAACTGACCTTCAAGTTATAAAAAAAATTATATATTTGAATTTGAACATTGATACACATATGTGTGAACAGCTTTTTACTTTGGTGCTTCAAGTATATGCTACTAGCAGTAAATATTCGAACTTAATATTTCGCAAAATTTGTATTCATGAAGATGTAAAAAAATTTTGTTAAAAAGAATCCATTAAGATAACAGAAACAAGGAAAATACAATAGCAGAGAGAGAGAGGGAGAGAGAGAAGGAAAGAGGGATATAGCAAGTACCTAAGTTAATTAAATCAGATAGTTGTGCCATATATGTATATCGCAAGCAGTTATCATTGTTAAGTGAGTCTTCTTATTTAAGTTTACGCAGATTTTTTCTTTCTTCTTTTTTCATTTTTGATTTTGTGTGCAAAAATAAAGAAACTCTTTTATGATTCGCAATCACGTCTCAAGGTTGTTGATGAGATGTAAGAACGTTAATTGCGTTACACTTTAATGATGATTATTTTTTATTTAAAAATTTGTTTGCACATTGAATTGACACGTTAACGAATGCCGAGCGATGTTATCGACAAGGAGGAAGAAGCGAAAACGCCTCGTAAATTGCTATTGCATAATTTATGTAAATAAGACCTTTAAATTTTTTGATAGAATTCAATGTCAACTTGCTTCACCAATTTTTCCTGATAGCGTTGTGTGTATGTATGTAAGAAGTTTGTAAGTAAGCTTTCGGAATAAACGAGACACATCAGAAGAAAGAGAAGCCAGAAGCCTTTAAATCTCCCTGTGTAAGAATGAAAACTACAACAAAGTACTGACTAAAGATCATTGCATTTAATTAAAGCTTCTTTTATTGTGTTACGGTACATAAATTAAGTCTCAACTTTTTCCGTTCGCTCACCGTTGCCTGTTGCTGTTGTTATTGTTGTAGTTTGACTTATTTTTTTTATTACCAATGGAACTTCTGCTGGAAGTGAATATCAACTGCTAATTTTCGGCAAACTTACTTACAGCATTTTGTCTCACAACAAAGCAATAAATAGGAGCAGTTAAGTTGCACGGTATAAAGCATGAACGATTTTACGAGAATTATGCAAAAAAGCATACAGTGGCAAACGCAATAAATTCTCTCGCTCAAAGCGTCGTTTGGCAAAGAAATATTTATGAGAAGAAACAAGAAGTTAAAAATAAAAATATATGGAAAAAGTGTTACATGCTAACAAAACAATAGCAATAGGAAAGCAATAAGATCTACCGGAACGTTGAAGAAAAAAGATTATTTAAGATAATTTTTATTCAAAATTGCAGTAGCAAGCGGTGGAACATAACAATATTTACTTAAACGTTTATCGCTTGCGGTGATGATTTCTATAGCCTGCCTTTGGTTATAAATCATAAGCACTCAACGATGATGATAAACACGTCGATGTAATACGAAGGAAAAAATGATTAACTGTTTCTGTTAATGCTTAAATTTACTGTTCAAGTGTTGTTTAAAGGAAGGATAAGAAAGAAACAGAAAAGCGTTTACGACGACGATCTTGGAAAGCTTTTAGCATCGAGCTTTTATGAATAATCATTTGTGTTACTTTTATTGGGTTTGTTTGAAGTGTAATTATACATACTTACAATTAAACAGTAAATATTTTATATTTGCAGCATTCATTCATTTTTTTCAAATAATTATTAAAATTTCCTGGAATAAATTTCAGAAATAAAATCTTCGATCATTTTGTAGTTTAAATTCTTTTCTTCTTTTTTATTTATTTAAAGCTGTATAGAAATGGATCAGCATTATTGTTTGCGCTGGAACAAACATCTAACAAATCTAACAGATGTCCTAATATCACTACTAGAGCGGGAAGCGCTCTGTGATGTGACGCTTTCGGTGGGCAACAATAAAACGATAAAGGTTACTTTCAAATTTAATTATTATTTAATTATTTTGATATTTTGTGGGGAATTTCCCTTTAAATCTTCCTTCTTTTACGTTTTAAATAAACTTTCTATGTTTTGAATGTTCAGGCGCATCAAGCAATTTTATCAGCATGTAGTCCATATTTCGAAAGTATCTTCATTGAAAATACTCACCCGCATCCCATAATGTACATGGGAAATGTAGATTTTGAAGATCTTAAGGCAATTATTGAATACATTTACAAAGGAGAGGTGAACATAGCACAAAATTCACTGCAGAAATTTCTCAAAACGGCTGTTGATTTGCAAGTGAGTACAATGCAATGTTGTAGATTAAAATTTGTAAATTCGTTAACATGATGACGAAAATCTCTTTCATTGTTATTGTTATTGCATGTTGAAATTAGGTAAAGGGACTTGTTGAGACCAACAACATCAGCTATAATCCCGAGAACGTGAATGAACCGAATTTATCAGCAGCATCACCAATTCAGCCGCCAGACAATGAGAATGCAAATTTTGAAAATAATCACGGAAGTAATCGTCATCTCGACCGTGGACATTTTATTAGTGAACGATTCGGTGATAACAATGAGCCGCATATACCTTCTTACAAAGATCATGATCGGAAAAATGATAATGATCCACGATTGGATTTATCGCCGAATCCAGATCAAGCGAGTAGAAAAAGACGAAAAGTTTCAAGCTGTGATACACCCTCGTTACCATTGCAATCTTCCTTATCGCGACATCCTTCAGAATCCCAGGTAAGCTCCACCTCAATTAACCTTCATTCCTACTCATACTCACATTCTCAGATAAATGTTTCTAATCTCGAATATTAAATATCTAAATATCCGCTACAAGTCATTGCTTTAACTAACCTCAGTCAGATCAGCACAAAACAAGGCGGAAAAATATCAAGTTTAGAAACGAGAAAGAAAACTTGCCACATTACTTATCGAATTAAAGAAAGAAGACTCACAACCTACGTTCCTTTGTAATCAGCATAAAAACGAAATGATTGAATTTTTATACTGTTATTTGTAACAGTTTTTCGTCTTCTCTCTTTCGCTCTTCACATATATGTAGTAGATATTCATACATATTTCATCTCGCCTCCCTAAGTATTATCCAAAGCACAATCATAGGTGCTGGAAGGAAGGAGAAATATAATAATAAAAATATTAATAAAGAAAACGAAGAAGAAAAAGTTGTTTAGTTGCGACATCATCATAAACAGATTTATTGCAACAATTTTTTATTCTTTAATATAAAATTGTGATACCTTCAAATCTGGTTTGCAGTTGATGGTTGTTTTTGATACTAAAATAACTGGAAAGTACTTACATCGGATATTTAAAACTTGACTTTAATGTTGCGGCTCAATGTGCTTGTTATAATGCAATAAAAAATCATTTTTCTAAACCTCATAAAAATGCCATGAAAACCAGAATATCAACGGTCTAGGCCGTCGCTTCTATTCATTTTTTACTTCAAATAAAATAGTCAGGTGGCTGACATGAACATCTGAAAGAAATGTTAGAGTACTTAGAAGAAATGATTGGCAACATCACTTCGTTTTCCACTGCTTTAAGCATATTGAACTTCTCAAATCTATTTCACGCTGAACTAACATGCTTCGTACATGTTATTTTAATTGTAGATGAAATATTTTTCGTACTTCCGAAAACAATCTTACATCATTTCACATACACTCGAGCACATTATACAAATATAAAAAATTAATTTCTTGATAAATAATTGCGTTTGTATTCGATTTTTTAGGCATCCTCGCATAGTAGTTTTAAATTAAGTCCTTTGCCAAAGTCGAGTTCGATTGAAGCCGAAATCGATGGACGAAGAAAATCGCCAACAAATTCTGTAGCTAATGCACAACAGCAACAGCAAATTAGTATTAAACAAGAATCATCTGATGCAGCAGGATCGCCACAAGTGCATTTAAACAACCCTCTGAATCACAACTTGTTGCCGGTAAGTGCATTAAAATCTTTTTTGCTTTGTTCTTTCTGTCCCTCTCCCTTTTCATCTGAACTGTGAACTTTTATTCTTTCGTCTTTTGTTAAAAAAAAGAGAAATAAAAATAAACGAATATTTATTTTTTGTTTCTTCTTCGTTGACTTTTAAAAGCGAAAAAATATAATTTCGAAACAATTAGATATAACTTCATAAACACTTAATTTTCTTTTATGATTTTTGATTTTACTTTTATTTCTCTCTCTCTTTTTATTCACTTTTCGTTTGTTATTTGAGTTTCAAGAACTTTTTTCTTTTTGCAAAACATAGAAAAGCAAAGAAAAGAAAAAGAAGATTTTTGAGCATTTGAATTTGTCTAGGTTTTTTCTTTTGGACAAACGGTATCTGCTAAGAAACTTTATGCTTTACAGTTTTTACGAAAAGCTCTTTAGTTTTGTAACAATATTTAAATGAAGTTGACATTCAATTAGCTTAGAAGCACTTTTATTTTTTAGAATTGTTATTTTATTACATGACACAACATTAAATGATCATTGCTTACTTAGAGTGACAGAAATAGTTGAGGGAAATTACAAAAGTATTTTACGAATTCCACACCACTTAAGTTTTTTTATTTATTTCTTGGCTATGAAGTCATTGGCATATTAAGTCACAGTTTTATATTTTCAATGCTTTTTTTTCTTTCTCAAAGTTACACATAAAAAATCATTAATAAGAAACTTTACCTAACTTACAAACATTCCCCATCTTTCTCATTCTCTTTCATACAAAATAAAATGCGAAAGAAATATTTTTATTTAAACCAAATGAATTTTATTAAGCGAAGATACTTATGCTAAGCGCGTTCACGGTTATTTATCACTTTAAATAAAACTGCTGCTGGTTTTTCTGCTTTTCTATCTGAAAATTTCATTGCGTCAAATTACTCAATGTGGAAAATGAAATAAAGAAATAACTCGGAAATGTCGTATGGAAGAAAGCAAAGATAAGTCTGGGAAGACTTTGAAGGATTTGATATTTATTGAGCCTTTGCTACCGCTTGGATAAGAAAAGAAAAAATCTAAACAATATTCATCTTAGAACCAAACTTCCTAAGATTGTTTTGAAGGCCATTTATAACATATCCTTCTTCTTCCTTCTTGTTATCTTTGCTTTCCTAGACGAGTGGTTTGGGCTGCTGGATAAAAAACGTTAAAACAGTTGAGCTGTCACAGCAACCACAGAGTCAATATAAAAAACAGCCTCCATCTAATTTGTCACAGTCGTTGCACACGACAAAACCACAGCTTACGGTTTTGCAACATCAACAAGCTTTTAAGTATCCTCACAATCAACACTTATCGCTGGGAAGTGCGACTTCTATTACTAAGGGAGTTGCAGACACAGATTTTGGAGATTTGATACGACAAACACAATTTCTGTATAACAATGCCAATCAGAGAGATTCACGACCTGCAACATCTTTTCAAATAAATATTTCACAAGCCTCAAACAATCAAAGCCCTTCAGGAAGTTCTTCAAGGAAAACCGGAAGATTCAGACCAAATTGGCTTGAGCAATTCAATTGGCTGCAATATGATGAAATTAATAATATCATGTTTTGCATTCATTGTCGAAAGTGGAGTGGTGACATTCCCGATATCAGAACATCTTTCGTTGAAGGAAATTCCAATTTTCGATTGGAAATTGTTAATCATCATGATAAATGTAAAGCGCACAAAATGTGTCGGGAAAGGGAACTTAAGGATAAGGAGGAAAGAGACGAGTCATCGAACAAGGAGCTTCCTAGAGATCACAAAACTATTTGATTTTGAGTCATTCATTGCCATATTCAAATTGAATTGAATGATTGAACATAATTTGATAGAAAAGCATAAAAGTCATTTATTTTTCATTTTTCATTATTTATAAGTCATGATGACTGCAATGAACGCGTTTTGAAAACTTTAAAAGCAGCAAAATATTTTCACATGTTTAGTAACTTTGGTTTTTCTATTTGAATGTTTATAGCAAGATTGTAAATAATTCATAACACGAAAATGTGGTAAATTTTTAATGAATATCAATAAAGAGTATTTGGAAACATTCAGCAAAGTGTTAAATCTTACACTAGAAACAGTTTCACAAGCTTCTCAATATATTGTCCAAAGAGTCGTGCAAACAAAGAAGAAAGAGAAAGATGAATCTAAACACACATGTTGCCTTGAACTTTTCTAAGTCTTTAATCTTTAACGATCTCTGAAATCCGATTATTTACAAAGATTGTTTATTGCATAAACATTTACATTTCAGCAGCACCTTTCCTTGTCTTCAGTACCCGATGATATGCTACACATAAACAACTTACAACCAAGTGATACGTCGGAGAATGAGCAGCAAATGTCTCATATGGATCAAGGAAGCGAAATGGATGGTGAGTTGATCTTTTCTAATTCCCTTAAAACAAAAAACTTCCAAATCGAATTATTAGACTCCCCTTTTTGTCAGAATGTTTTTTATTTTAAAATTTTCTTTTTTTTTGTTAAACTTTAATTTTTTGGTTTTTGAAATGAAAAGAAATTTCATTTAAAATAAGGTTAATTGATGGAAAAGTTATCGGGTTGAAAGGAAATATTTCGATTTGAAGAATTCTAAGATCTTCTAAGATCTTCATGAGATTGAAGTGGAAACCATCGAAACGAAATATTTTATTACTAATTTTCAAATTCACCGATTATTTGTACAAAAAGTTGTAAATTTTTTTTTCAATTTTTCTCTTCTACAAGTTATCAAGTTGAACAAAAAAAAACTAATTTAGGAAGAAAATACTTTTTCGTAATCTTTAATTACACATAAATATATTTTTAACTTATTTTTGTATCGTTTAAGTTTAATTTCTTTCTTTACAAACAAAACACGAGAAGAATTTTCAAAAAAAAAAAATATGAATGAAAAGCAAACAAAAAAAGTAACAAGAAGCGAAATGAAAATTCATTCTGATTATTTTTGAAGAACCAAAAACCATTTAAATCAAATAAATGACTATAAAATAATTTTCAAATCATATGTATTCGATACGCCTCGCCACGCATATTTTTCATACTTTTGGGTCGAAATGATTTCTGAAGAAGACAATCGCGGTATTAAAGCGAGGGTGCGAAGAGCGTTGCTTCTTTCTCCCTTAACCGTGACACTGCGTCAAAACTCATTGCGGCTCAAGAGCGATTTTTAAATTCTTTACGATTTCTGATGTTAGAATCTTAATATGGAAAGAAAATTAAATTGTTTTATGAATTGATAAAAAAAAATAATATTTTGTACGATAAAACAACACTAAAAATTTAACTTTTTACAAGATCCGGCCACAATTTTTTTTCTGAAGCTTTCCTGCAATTTGTGAAGTAGATTAAGACGACGACAATTGCAATTTACTTTCATTTTTACGGTTCAATTTACTTACAAAAGGTTTGAAATCATTTAAATTCATTCATCGTCTTAGTCTACTTCCGACTGCGCTTAATGGGTGTTTAATTAGTTAATTACAATCTGCATGAAGGATTTTCCTACTTAAAACACTCGAAACCACTCTCTTTTAATATTAATGAAAAGAATAATAAAACAAAGAATTGCTGAGCTTTGTTATCATCAAATTTAGTCTTCCTTTATCCATTTTACGCCCACAATCTCAAATGCTCTACTTTATTATTCTTTTCACCAACGCATGACAATCTGCATGAGTTTCTACTACACAATAAATATAAATTTATTTGATATCACTGTACATAAAACCCAATTACATTAAGCAACATTTCAATCGACTTATTATTTTAAGTTATCTAATTTTTGTTTTAATATTTTGTTTTTTGATACAAAATTTATATTTTGCTGTTCTTCCTTTAATTACGATAATATAAAAACGTTTGTAAATATTCTCTGAAAATTATTATAAAACAAAATCTTTTCGAGTAGAAAGAAAAAAAATCATTAATTCATTTTATAACACGCATAATTTTTGATAAGTAAAATTCAAGAAAAGAAAACGAGAAAGAAGTTTAAGAAAAGTTCTCAAAATGTTGACAAAAAGTAAATTTTGACCGAGGCTGATTTGATGTTTAAATACGACGAAGCTGAAGAAAGTTTTGATAAGATTATGGAATGCAAAGAAAGCTTTAATTACGTGGGAACACGATCGACAGCATTGAAGGTTGTAGACGACTCATCCTACGACAACCAGGCACATTCAAATAGAACAATAAAAAAGCATTTGATTTTCGAAAACGCGATGATAAAAAATACTTTGAAGCTTGTTATGATTTCAATTTCATTTATGTACATTCAAAGTCTCATTTCAAGAAATTTGTTTTTCAAAACCAGGATATTTTATGATTTTCATATGATTTCGTGTTCTTATTTTTGTTTCCTTGAATATTTTCTTTATTTTGGAGACATCGATAAATTGAACATATCAACATTAATATCCTAAATAGCTGGAATATGATATAAGTAATAGATGAAACCAATTGATAGAATAGATGTCGCATAAGTTATTTGATAATAGAAGTTTATGATTTCATGTCAATCGTTTCCATTTCCAAAAAGAAAAGTTTAGTTCGCCAATAAATTCTTTCTAATCAACATAAAAAATAAATTGAATTAAAATTCCTAAACGCATTAAAAGTTTACTTGTTTCGATTTAATTCAGAATTTATAATCAACGAAAACTTTTAATGGTTGTTTAAAAACATTTATTTGTATTTGGTTATGTCAATAGTTTTCCTTTTTTTCATAAATATATTTTTTTGAATAGATAGACGACTTTTATTTTCTTTCGTTAATAAGTGTTAGTGCATCCCATGATAAAATAAAGTTATCAAACCAAAAACCTATAAATTAATAATAAGCCTTAGACAAACAAATGCCCTTAGATTTGCGTTAGACATTTTTAGTTCATTTTTGTTGTTCAAGTCCTTACTTCCCTCGTTTGCAATCGTGGAAAATTTTCAGTTTGGAAAAGGACTAATTTTCCCATCTCCCTTTAAAAATCACAAAAGTTAAATTTGAAATGATGAACAAAAACAAAACTAAAATTATAAGAATAGAAAAGCAAAATCAAATCATTAGTAGAGAAAAAATTGTGTGTGGTGAGGCGACCATGCCTGTGACGCCATTATGCCTGTGTTGTTGCAGGTGACCGAAGTTTGATTCTGCACCCTTTGATGGCGTCACGTGGTCACCACATAAGTCAAGGCGGTAATATGATAAACGGGCCATACGGTACGCACAGTGGTGGACTCAATTACGATTTCCTTCCGAATGGACAGTCGTCGACAAATGGGTCGGGAAATTCAGGATCATCACGACGTGATCACAATATCGACTACTCAGCTTTATTCGTTCAACTTGCTGGTACATTTCCAACATTATACCGATGTGTTTCATGTCATAAAACAGTTTCAAATCGATGGCATCATGCTAATATTCATCGTCCACAAAAGCATGAATGTCCGGTATGCCACCAAGTATTCACTCGTCGTGACAATATGAAAGCTCATTGTAAAGTCAAACATGCTGATAGAAAAGATATATTTTATGGACATCTTGTACATATGTGATCTATCATTACATTGTAAGCGTAAATTATTATAATTTACTTAAAGCCAAAGACAGAAGAAATGCAGTGAAAATAATGACAAAAAAAAAATCCAAAAAAAAAGTAAAAGAAGAATTTAATTCTAATTTATAGTTTAGTAATTGTGCTGACACTATTTCCAAAACATAACAAACAAAAAGTATCCAATCTTAACATAAAATGAGAAAGATAAAAGAAGACATGTATTAGAAGACGTTGAGTTTTATCTTAGACTAATTTCTTGCTTCCATTTCTTATTGATTACTTTTGAACATAAGATTGAAGAATCAAACGAGTAGAAAATCAAACTACAGAAGAAAATCTAGAAAAACAAAATAAATGAACCTTGATGTTATTGCCGAGGGTTCCACTTGAACACATAAGATTTATGTTATCTTTCCTTTACTCTTTTCAACTCCCATTTGATTTTTATTGTGCTTTCACGATTTTTTCATTTCACTTTATTTTCTTTTTTGAGAACATAATGAGAACCGAGAAGAAAAACAATTCATTTAAGATGCATCCAAAGTCTTGATTCATTCTTTAACCTCTTTTCTTTCTCTCTGATTTGAGAAGAAAACATTCAACATCATGATGCAAAACGTGAATTGCAGCAACAGAATAAATAAGATGAACGGAGGCCAAAACCAAGATTTGCCATAATGTTTACATAAACAATATTTATGTTCAGTATCTAATGACTGAAATGTTTCATTTTGGGAGAAAATTCTTAATTGAGTTACCTTTATTTTTCATGTTTTGTTGAGCATGCTTTACATGAAGTTAAAGTCTCGTTTTGTTCGTTCTTCTGTTGATGTTATTACAACTTTAAGTTGTGTGATGATACAACAGAGATCCAAGCTTTATTTACCTTTCCGTAGGTTTAATTAAATGTAGTTCAAAGATCGTTGAGTTACTGTTGAAGTTTTAAATTTCCAATCGTCATCAAAGGGCTTGAAGTTTAATTTTTCTTTTTAAATTATCCGAAAGTTTCTTTGCACACATCCAAAAACAAACTTTTCATAAAGATTTGCTTTTTTAATTCGATTGGCGAAAAGTTTTCTCTTTGTTCGAGTTTAATTGCGTTTTGCGGTAAAATTTGTTTGCAAGTTTTTTTTTCTCAAAAACTATTAGAAATAAACATTCAAAACAGCAATTTTAAGTATTCTCAAACGTGCATAGGTAAGTGGTGAAATAAATATGAATATCAATAACATTGAAAACTTTTGATATCGACGACATTGACTCACGACACTTAGTTAGTTAACAAATTACAAAATATTTGTGCAAGTCCCAACAATATTGATTTTTCTAAACATGCTATTTATATTTATGTCATCACATGTCTATCTTCTCTCTCTGTTACTTTCATAATTTACCATTTTTTGTACAAATTTGGAGAAATATAAAAAGAAATGTATAGAAATGAAGAAAAGCCCTTAAAATTAAATTTTTTAATCATAAAAACCCCCGAAAAGTATTTGAGCTTCATATAATAATTTTCTTGGTGTTGGTTGGTTAATGAAGACAAATTAATTAGCATTAATCCCTTTTATTGCCATGTTTATACCAAAAAAAAAATCATTGAAAACAAAACCAAATGCAAAAACTTGTAACCAAGTGAAAACAAATTGTAAATTTTTTATATTTTACTTAACACTTATGTATGTTCAATCTTATTTTCGAATATTTTTAATTAGTTTAAAACAAAACTAAAACCAAAAAATCGGTTTAATCGATAAAACAATGAAAAGAAGCTTTCGAGAGTCTCAGAGCTTTTATGTTTATATCTATTTATATAAAAAATATAATAATTTTTAATACATCTCCTCCCACACTTACCAACCTTTATATAAAATGAAAAGTTGTTATTTTTATTTATTCTTATCATCAAAATTCCGGGTTTTAAATTGTGATGCAGGTTCAAAGTCGCATATGCCTTATATGAGACTTGCTTTCGAGCGTCTTTCGGGTGGTTGTAATCTTCATCGCTGCAAACTGTGTGGAAAAGTTGTGACGCACATAAGAAACCATTATCATGTTCATTTTCCTGGTCGTTTTGAGTGTCCACTATGTCGGGCGACATACACAAGAAGTGATAATTTACGAACACATTGTAAATTCAAACATCCCATGTTCAATCCTGACACGAGGAAATTTGAAAATTTAATGAATTCATCTATTGCATCACAAACGGCAGCCATAGCTGCCATAGCAGCTGCAAATTCCCTCAATGCAGCTGCCTCCCTTAATGTGGCTCAATCGCACAATCAATCGTCTGAATGATACGCCCAAATGCGGTGGGATTGTTTGAATAACTTTTTCGATGCAGCCATACCACCAACAATCTCAGCCTCGTCATCATCAAACGACACTTTTATGCATCATTGGAATCTCACAGAAGACTATGACGATGTTGATGATGATGAAGATGATTTAATGCAACAACAATTATATAGTTGAAAATAAGTCGCCAGTTAAATATTATGCAATTTAATTATCACCTCAGCAATTCATTTTATAAATTAATTTCAAAAAGCAAGAGAGAAAAAATTAATAATAACTTGACGCTTAATGCACGTGATGATTTCTTTTTTTATGAAATCTTGATGTGCATTTCTTTGATATTTATTAAAGATGTTTTGTCATTCTACTGTTAATCAATTGTCGTGCGACAAGGTGTTAATGTGCAACTATTCTCTAGAATCCCTCTTTAAATTGTTTGACTTTGACCGCGCATTTAAAACTTTTCAAATGATAAACATTCAATTGATGAATGACTTCGTCAGTTGTTTCATTAATTACACTTTACGATTTTTTGAGATTAATGAGAATCATACAAATATAAAGCGTAAGAAATTTTCTGCCAGATAACCAACATTTTTTATTAGTTAATTTATTTTATGTCTTAAGATGATGAATAGAACATTTTATTATGATTTCTCCATTTTTAATTTCTTATATCAGATTGAAGATTAAATCAAATAATTTCTTAATAACAGATAAATGTTATTAAGACACTACTTAGACAACAATTTACATAATAAATCAATAAACAAAACATACCCATAGCAGAGAAAGAAAGAAATAATCTTAAACCATAAGTGTTTAGCTCAAGAAATTTTCATGGCATCAAAATAGAGACTTTTGCTCAAAAAAAAAAAAGAAACATGAAACAAAATGTAAATTTGTTGTCTTCAACTAATATAAATTTCCGTATATTTTCAAACTTTAAAATTCAAAGAAATTATAAGAAATTGAAACATGATTGCAATATTATAAACGGGCATATTAAGCAAATAATTTTTAAATCATTAAACAATTTGTTATGAGTAAGTTTATTAATGTTTTAGGACATTTACATACAATAATATAATTAAAATTGAACAAAAGTACATTTTACTGTCGGAATATCTAGAAAGGGATTTGATACTTAAATAGATATCCCATTTTACCAATTTTCAATGAATTTTATGTGCAATAATTGAAGATTTAGTCGTGTTAGAAGTTCATTCAATCTCACTGTTTTATATTTTTATTAAATCTTAGTGATCCTCTCTATTCACATTTATTTTATGAATATCAAAGTTATGATGACTTTGCATTTGTTTTTTTGTGCTTTTCCTTATCCGAAAGTTTCTCGACTTTCGTTTTGTTTGCAATAATTTTTACGTACTACCTCATGACCTAGAATTTTGAGTGCGATGAATATTTTTTATGTTTTAAAACTTTTAGTCCTTTGAAAGAATGACGGTAAAATGTATTTTTCTTTATTTGTTTTTTTTTATTTAAATATTCACATAAACATTTTTTTTGTTCGTTCAAAATAATAAAAATAATAATAAAATAGATGTAACGTAAACCTTTGTAAACGAAAAAGAATTTAATGTTGAATGCTGGTACTGATAGACTTCAGTTGTAGCTTTCGGGAATGATGGAGACTTTAGTGTGAAAAAGATATTGAAAGGGATATTTAATACTTCCTTGGGTCAGACTCAGAATGTAATTACTTTAATTAAATGACGAATGTGATATGCGTATAGAGAATAGCGGAAAAAACGTAATAAGTGATTAATTTCTATATAATTTTTGGATGGAATGGTGCTATAAAAATGCTTTTAAACGATATTCTAGAAAATGAAGAATTAAAAGAAAACTTTTTCGGATGAAATCCCCAAATGAATATGAAACTTAAACTGTTGAGATAAAAGTAGAGTAACGGAGGTCGATAAAGTTTAAAACTTGATATTTAAATTGAACACTTTTTGTGATGAGATTTTTTTCCTTGTGTTTTTATTAGCGAACATTTTTTTGCTGTTTTTTTATACATTAAACGGAAGTCAGTTGAATAGCTTAAGAGTTAAATTCTTTTTCAATTTTGATATTGAAATCTTACGTGCAATATTAACTAGTTAATTATTTATTTTGCTAAGTCCATTAATTTCTTTAAATAAACAAGAAAAACGTATAGTTCTTATATTTAATTAATTAATAACAATAAATATATGCTATTTAATGAAACTGAGAAATAAGAAGCAGAGAAGGAATCTATGATGTTTCCATCACCATTATTCTGAGCTTATTTATTTAAAATCCCTTTGAGGTGAAGAACAAAATGATTCACTCGAACAGATCTCTTACTCTACTTCATATTTGAATTAAGGCTCGAGCCTTCAGCGATCAGAAATGTCCTTTTCCATCAATTAAATATTTAAAACTATAATTGTATCAACTCTTGCGATAATAGAAAGAGAGAAAAGCAAACTTCTAGTAAAAGAACTCATTGATGCAACATAAACACAGCACATACACATACACACACAAAATGGAACAATAATTATTCAATAGAACGTTTATTAAAATATTTAAATATGACGAAAACAAAAATAAAAAATGAACACGACGAGCTGAAGAAAAGGATATTTTTATAGTTGAAAACTGTTTTCGAGATGAAATAAATTAAAATAAAGAAAAGTGAGAAAAATGTGAAAAATATTTCAGACATAATAATGAAAAATGAAATTCTCCATAAATGTAATAAATTAAACAAAAACATCACATGAAATATATTTGTAGTATAACTATGCTATTAAAATTGTTTAGCTATTAACAAAATATTGATAAAAAATCATTAATAAAACCATCTTTCGAACAAATTTTAAACATTCGCTGTATTTAAGCCGATTCTTATCATCCACTGATTTATAAAAACAAATGATTGAATATAATTACAGATTATTAAATGCATAAGCATAGCTTATAATGTCTACACAAATTATACTCAAAACATATTTATTTTTAAATTAGATATTGAAATGGCAAAATAGATTGTGAAATGGGTTAATGATAAAATTTTACAACAATTGTTATGATTTACAGAACTTACTTATCTTTAAGTTATGTAGTTTTAAGTTTTCTACCGAAAATATATTATGTATGTAAAATTAATTTACATTTTTATCAAACTCTACATACTTCTCCCAAAACTTTTGCCTGCATTTTTGCTTGGATTGTATTTTGGCTTATCTCTTTATACCGGCAACTTAAGAAATGTTATTGAAGTAATGTTTTACTCTAAGAATTTCTTTCATCCACAAATATGAAGTCTTTGTAATCAACACAGTATTTTATTCGTTTGAGTTTTGATTTCTTTTTCTCTTAAATATTTTTATTTCTTACTCTCGATTGCATCTGACGGTAGAGTAAATGATACGAGTAGTTCATTTAACAAATAAGAAGTGAATGAATGACTTGAAACTTTCTTCCTTCTTAGGATGAAGTTTTATTGAATTTAATTAAAGCTCTCGAAATTTTAAATCAATTTATTGAACTATCAATTGGATTTATTTTATTATTTATTAAAATAAATCCATTTTGTTTCATGTTCATGCTAGAATCACGTAATTTTAACAATAATTTCAGTATCAAAATAAGATTATTTGGGCTCAATCGAGTGTATTCCAATTCGAGAAGATATTTTATATCCTCATGTTTACTTTTATTTACATTTTAAATTAAGTTTAAAACTTTTTAACGAGCCTAAATTATGACAGGCAAATTTATTTAAAAACTTACAAAAACCCGAAATTATAACGAAAGATTTATGGATAAAAACAAATATCGTCTATCGCATCATAATTGCTTGCAGAACTTAAAACTTGGCGTATTGCGCAACTGTTTGAAAAGGTTAATGCATTGGATGAGCGACGACGCTGCTTACTTTGCGGAAAAATCGTTTGCAACGTTCGAAATCATTATTACGTCCACTTCCCTGGAAAATATTCTTGCAATCTTTGTCCAGCCGTTTACACTCGCAGCGATACGCTACTAATGCACTCCAGATCAAAGCATCCTGAATATTGCATTTAAGTAAAAGAGTCAAAGAGAACTTTTTAGATTAATCGGACCAAAATACTTAGTTGTTGAATTAGACGATCATGTAGAAGAAACTTTAAACTTAAATGACATAAAAGCATTAACAATGGAAACATGCAACTCAATGACATATTAACAAGAAAAACGCAAACAGAAATGAGAAAAACTCCCTCGGCCCGTAAATTATGAAAATGTTTTTAGAACTTTTTAAAGGCAAATATGCTCAGACAAAAATAAGAAAATGAATAATGATTTTTTTTAATATCAATGTGATAATTTTATCAGTTTAGTTTGATTCTAATTTAGTTCTAAAGCATCATAACTATTATGTTTTCTTATGTCGATTCATGCTTAATACATAAACATATTGTTTTCTGTAGAACATTTGCTTTTAATGATTGAAAAAGATTGACAAGCAAATTTAAAGATGAAAGTATCAAGAACAACACTCATTATGTATAAATTGTGTGGCAATTGATTGATGACGCCTTACAACCTTTGATTTCCCGTCCATTCATGCTTTTTAATTTTTTATATTTTTCCAACACTTTGCATCGTAGAAAGATGTTTGTTAAAATTGCGTGATAAGCTTCATGAGACATTCAATTTATTTCGTGACATAATTTTATGTTTGTCTTTATTAAAGAAAGCAAAACTTTCAACCCAACATTGGAAAAATGTAAGAAATAAAAATCATGGAAAAAGCATTTAAAACGAAAGCGCACATTTTTTTATTCCTTATTTTGTTTCGTCGGAATGCTCGAATTTGAGTTTGATTATTCATTCAATTTAATTTATATTCTCCAAATGTTTTCATGCGTCCAAATACTTATTGAACATTTGTAAGTCAATTATTTGAATTAAAAAAAAACAACAAGAAGCGAATTTAGAGCGAGAAAATTTGTTTTAAATGATTTTTGGAGCTTACAAAAAAAATATAACAAGAAGATGACAATCCAATTGAAATAAAAATAAAACATTTTGCGAGATATCTTATCAAATAAATTTTCATTTTCAAAATTGATTTTGTTTACTTCTCTCCACATAGTTTACATTCATTTTGTTTTAACATCATAAAAATTTCAGTTTCTTTATTTTCAATTCATTATCATTCTGATTTTCCTTATAATTTTTTCTTAAGATCAAAATTGCATTTGCTTAAAAAGTTCTATTGCTTAACATAATAAAAGAAAATCTTGAAAAAGATTTGATGAGATAAGCAAACATAAATAAAACAAAAAAGCAGAAGAAAGAGATCAATTTTGAAACACTGAGATTTAAATGTCAGACAAATGAATGAAGAAAAATTCTTGGTGTATTTTATTGGTTTACAGGGGCCGAGGGACAGACTCACTACATAGACTCACACCATAAGACGTCGCCGAATGGCAATATTGAGAGTCAAAAGTTTCCAACCGGATACATGGAGAATGATAAGTGGGAAACGCAAATGGGACTAAAATTTTCCGGTTCCATGCGTTCGAATGTTATTCCAAATTATAGGCCACCTCAGATACCAAGTTCAATTCAAGCTTTAGCAATTCGCTCAAGCAGTTCAATCCATCACGAGGACTCACTAAAGTGGCTCTCATCAGAACGAAGTTTAAGACAGAGTCCGATCGATTATGATCGGAATCAACAAATGAAACTTTCAAGCCATCACCAAATGTCGTATCACAATATGTTTACACCATCGCAAGAGCCTGGAACTCTCTGGAGGTGTCGTTCATGTGGTAAAGAAGTTACAAATCGATGGCATCACTTTCACTCTCACACTGCGCAAAGATCAATGTGTCCATATTGTCCCGCAACTTACTCTCGTATCGACACTCTGCGATCGCATCTAAAGCAGAAACATAAAAATGAGCATGCACATAAAAACTTTTAAGAAAATATCGTAACATGTACAGCTAATTTTTAAACCGAATTTAAAATTCGTAGAACTTTCTGCTGATGAGCGTCATAAATAATTGGAAAGCTTGAAACTTTTTTTTATTATTAATAAAGAAAGAAGACTCTTCGCAGCAATATCCGTGAGATAAATAAACCAAAATAAATCCTTTACAAAACTTTAAACAATTTAATAAAATAAATTATAAATTCTTTGTCATAACAAAACTTAACTGGATGAAATTTCAAAATAAAATTAAAAATTATACAAACATCTTTCCTTTATTCACAACGAAAACGAAACCAGTCAATATTAGCCAAATATGAAGTTATAGAACCACAAAACAAAAAATTATGTAAGCATGAAACATTCCGGAATGAATGCATTTCTAATCTAACTGAAGACGTTTCTTTGAATTAAATAAATCAACAATGGGCCTCAAATAAGAAGAATCAAATCGTAAAGTTAATACAGTAATTTGCTAAATATCCACATGCAAAAATATTTTCTTTTTCCATTATCTCAAAATAATATTTATAAAGTTAACACAAGATAAACAACAGTCCAATTACCGTTCCTATGAAATATTTTCTTTTGCATTTAGCGTTGTTCTTGTATAAGACAAAGAAGGAATTGTTTTCGGGGATTGAAGGGAGTCGTGGACGGTAGTGAAATTAATTTTCTTTAACATTGATCAAAGTGCTTAACGTCTACAATTTTCTGCAGTTGATTTAATTTCTTCATGCATTGCAACAATTTAAAGCGCTTTTCATACTTTACAGCAATATTTTTCCCTACTTTTCAATTGCTTTTAAATATTAAATATATGACGACGACATCATATGAAAACTAGTCACTTAAAACGTGTATGTAAATAAAAATTAAATAAACGAATGCTCATCAAGTGTTTCCTTTGTGAAAGATTAAAAAAATGATATATTGAGACGAATAAGTAGATGATTCTTCGGAATGAGATGTAAATATAAGTAAGAGAGAAATGATTTATAATAATTAATCATTAGATATGAAATGATTTAAAAATCAATACAAAAATATTGCAAACTTTCAAAGCTGTTGTTTCTCTAATCTTCAGATCTCAAAATTTTTACAAATTTATTTATTTTTTCGGACAATTTATATGGTGCTTAGTGTGACAACAGCTTTAGAAGACAAAATATGTTTATTGAATAAAACATAAAATGTTGACTGGTTTTTGGGATTAATCAAAATAATGATGAGAGGAACCTAGTCAAATGATGATAAAGAAGAAAAGGAAAAATCAAAGATGTAGAATTAAAAGCAAACAAAACGCTGTAAAGTCCATTGAAGGGTTCTCTCCATTAATTGACATTTAAAATAAACAATCTTTTACACTTTGAACTGTGAATTTTTAGAAAATATCTCTTTCTTGACTAAATAAAGTTCAAAGGAAATGGAAAAGTTTGAAACATTAAATATTATTATGAATAAATATGAAACGATTATTCCTTGAAAGTAAAAAAAAATCATCAGATTAATCAAAACATTTGGAAAATACTCAATTCTTCAAGCATTAATCACAAGAGTCAAGTTCTTCAAGGAATTCGCTATAAATATTATTCGACGCATTTTTCAAATTATGAAACCAAAAAAGTAAAAAAAAATAATAAAAATTCAGAAAATTAAGGAAAGGATACATTAAATGTTGACTAACGTATTTGATACGTAAATAAAATTTATTTGAAAACAGAAATCGTAAGCGAGTTGCATGAAACGAATGATAAGAGGAAACATATTTTTATAACGCTTTGCAACTGATCACGAGCTTATTTCACATCAATATCAAAGATTTAAGAAAATAACTTTATCAAGTCTTTAATTCTTAGAAACATAAAAAGAAATAAAATTGAATATTCTCTTTCTTTGATCGAATCAACATCTAAAAAATGGAACGGATGATCTTTATAAAAGTTTTCCGATAAATTTGAGTATACAAAAATTATATTTTAAAGGTAACAAACTTTTAAGTTTTCGTAACAAAAAACACAAATTATTTTACATTTTTTTTTGGTGTATCATTTGTAAAGAAATAAACTTTTTTGTGATATTTTTAGGATAAGATAAGAAACTTTTGAGTAATGAATGAAAAAAAAAATTGATTGATAAAGAAAGAAAAGGATTATAGAAAGTTTCATACTTCAAAAGATAAGAAAAAGAAAATAATGTTAACCATCCAATATATTTTGCCATTTTAATCATCAAGAAACAGAATAAAAATTGTAAATTTTTGGCCACTTTATGATTGAACATCGCAAACTCATCCGATTAAACACACTGTATGGACAGAAATATTCGAAAAATCATCACAAAGAGCATATAAAATTTTCAACTGAAGACTTCGAAATATCCGATCATAAAATGCACAAAAGAACTTCAACTTCAGACTTTCTTTTTAGAAGTTTTCTTGAGCTCAGCGCACTTTAAAATTTCTTTTTATATTCGTCTCATGTGCTCTTTCGAAATCAATATAACTTTTGTGTATATATTTTTGTAAAAGAAATCACCATTTATGCCAAAACATTTTTGAAGTAAGTGTGCGATATAATCTTTAATTCATTACAAATCGAAAAATAAAATTACTTAAAAAATTTTGAATCTAAATTTTTGTTTTCTTGATTACCTATTTCAACATTTTGTATGTATAAAGTTTTTACAGGTGAGATATTTATGTTGAAACTTCCAAATTATTTTGTAAGTATTTGTTTTCAGTTGTAAATATTGCCTTGAAACTCTCATTCCCCAGTATTACTTGGTATTACTGAATGAATGAGAACCCAGGAAAAAAGCGAGATTCGCGTACTTTTCGATCAAAGTTCATTGACCTTTACAAATAAAATTACTTTCAAACACTTCCTGGTAAAATTTATTAGAGCAATAAAATTCCAAGTAATTATGAAAATTAATTGCTTCTTTATAAAGTTCTTGATAATATCTACTTAAGAAGAAATTTTCTTCTTTTAAATTATGAGTTTCAGAACTTTTTTCACTTGCTTCTAATTTAAGTCAATTTACTTGACACAGTTTATTTGATGAAATGAGTGAGAAATATTTTAACGATATTTAAAATTTCAAATCGCATCCCATGGAAGGTCAAATCCACGAAATCATACTAATGTTCATACATGACACATATCTATCTGGAGATATTTTTTATATTTTGTGCCAGTAAATGTCTCATTTGCAGAATTTAAAACGATGAGTAAATCTACAACTATGTCTTCTGAAGAAGTAGTTGGTAAGTGTTGATTGAATTCTTTCGGATAAAGCCAGATAAATGTGAAATATTCAGTGACCTTCAAAAAAAAATTACCCAATCGACAAAAAAAAGCAAAATATTGCAGATGTGATTATAATAATGAAAACAAACAAATAAGAGCACGTGTTATGCTATTGTTGGTCAATTAAATTTTCATTAACATTATAATAATTAAAAATTAATACTCTTTTAGAGCATCATCTGGTCGCAACCGACTCAATGTCAAACATTTCTGATGTCTCATCACAAACACAAATCCTAAGATCATCATCCGGAAAGTCAACAACACAAAAAGAAGTGTGCCTTATTATTGATTTAACAGAAACACTTGAAAACTATCAACACCGTAAAATGGCATATGAAGAAGTGAAACTTGCATGTCAATCAGTTGCATCGAATCTTCAATTGCTTCAATTCGGAAAACTCGACTTTGGAGACACAAATACCTCAGATATATTCAATAACGCAGATGTGTCGATTGTAGACCTTTCTATTGTGAATCAACAAAGTGCTTTATCTTATTATCTCGGAATTCGAGAAAGTTTTGACATGAAGAACAACATCGTGCTGTACAACGACATGGATCAGGAAGCGACGTTACGTCTTAAGATTTCTTGCGGAAATTACACTTTTTTGCCATACCGATTATCAGAAGAGAAGAATTCTTGTGTCATAACAAATCCAGTGAAGAAAGGAACCGAAGATGCCATCGAAGGCAACAAGCAACAAACTTTATTACAAAAAATTAAGAAAATACTTCTTGATGTGGAAATTCAATCAAAAGCTCATTTAAAGGAAAAATTTCTAGCAGATTTACGAGCTGCGAGAGAGTTGAATGATATTGACGAACAGAAGAAAATGCTCAGAAATATGAGAAAGCGTCTTGACGATCCAAACGTTCTTTCCGGTGAAGTGTTTCAATCTTACATGTACTCGCTTCGTGATGTTCAAGATTACGATGCAATGGTGAATCTTGTGAATGATCTTCAAACTGTACCAAGCACGCAAAAGGTCATGAACACGGGACAAATGTCGTATCTCTATGCGTTTGCTCTCAATCGAAGAAACGCTGAAGGCGATCGAGAAAATGCTTTGAAAACTTGCATCAAAGCTTTGGAGAAGAAGAAAAATCATTTTCCCGACATGCTTTGTTTGAGTGGTCGAATCTACAAAGATAAATTCGTGGAATCAAATTACACGGACAAAGATTCACTTCTGAATGCAATTCACTGGTATCGAAAGTCATTTGAAGTGCAACCGAACGAATATGCTGGAATTAATCTCGCAACACTTCTCGTTATAAACGGCGATTCATGGCGATCATCACAAGAACTTCAGCATATTGCAATCATGTTGAATTCATTCATTGGAAGACGTGGCGAGTTGTCATCGTTGAAAGATTATTGGCTTTTTTCGACGTTCTTCGAGATTTCAGTTCTAGCTGAAGATTATGGAAAAGCAATTCAAGCTGCTGAATGTATGTTTAAGTTAAGACCACCGAATTGGTATTTAAAGTCAACAATTGGCAACATTGCGCTCATCAATCAATTTCGAAGGGTTAATGAAGACGAGCCGATTGCGTCTGAACAGAAAGTCTTCGAATTTTGGATGGAATTCTTTCTTGAAGCAACCAAAACCGATGACAACACCGACATAAGATTTCCGATTCTCATCTTTGAACCACAAAACAATAAAAGCACAAGCAATATTTATATCCCATCATATGTCAATGTTAATACTGATGTCGAAGAGAAATCAATTCAAATTTTCAATATTTGTGCTCATCATGAGAAAACAAATTGTCGGAAACGTCACGACTTTCTTTTCATGGCAAATCAAATTAAATCTGTCTCACTTTACAAACGTGATGAACGTTGCGCTTATCTTTATGTTCATCAAAATTCTGATGACTTTCAAATTTATTTTCCATCAGTTCTCGTTCGTCAACGTTTCTATGATTTCGTTTTAGAAATGACAGCTGAACAAGGCGAGAATTTTGTTGATTTGTCAATTGCAACCGCCGATGATATAAAATTTGAATACGTTTTGAAGGAAAATAATCAGAAAGAAGTTCTTGGGAAAGGAACTTACGGAATTGTGTATGCTGCGATTGATTTAGTAACACAAGCAAGTATCGCAGTAAAAGAAGTTCCCGAGAAATTCTTCGACGAAGTTCAGCCACTTCACGAGGAAATTAAACTTCATTCACAACTTCGCCATCGAAATATTGTTCAATATCTCGGATCAATATCTGAAGGTGGATTCTTCAAAATCATCATGGAACGTGTTCCCGGTGGATCATTGTCAGCATTGTTGAAGTCAAAATGGGGTCCGTTAAAAGATAATGAAAGTACAATTGCACATTACAGTAAACAAATTCTTCATGGCTTGAAATATCTTCACGATCAGAAGATCGTTCATCGTGATATTAAAGGCGACAATGTTCTTGTCAACACTTACAGCGGCGTCATTAAAATATCTGATTTTGGAACAAGTAAAAGACTTGCCGGAATCAATCCAAAAGCTGGAACATTTACAGGAACTGTTCAGTATATGGCACCGGAAGTGATTGATCAAGGTGTTCGTGGATATGGACCGCCAGCTGATATTTGGAGTTTTGGATGTACAAATGTAGAAATGGCAACTGGTCAGCCTCCATTTATCGAGTTAGGATCACAAGAAGCTGCAATGTTCAAAATTGGATTTTATAAGAAACATCCAGACATCCCTGAAGAAATGTCGACGATGGCGAAAAATTTCATCTTGCGATGCTTCGTTGTTGATGTTGACAAACGTCCAACAGCTGCACAATTACTTGAAGATCCGTTCTTGTCAGACAAACAACGAAGATCACGAACAATTGTGTCGAGTGTCGCTCCAAATGATTTCTCACGAAGTATTTCTGTCCCAGCTGATCGAATGGTGTCCAAAACAACAAGCCCTGTTCAACAACAATACAGTTCATCAGCATGCAACACACCAACAACACCTGAATTTGAGTAAGTTTAATTGAATTAATGATTTTGTTATTGCTTTGCATAAATTTACGCTTTACATCATGATTTCTCCTTTTTATCCTTTTTCCTGTTTTATTTTTCATCTTTTGTTGTTTTCTTTTCTTGTGTGTTCGTCATCGTCAGGACTCCAAGTAATCATTTCATCACACCAGCATCACGTTCCATCACTGGACATAGGAAAATTGTTGCTAATCATTTAAGTCCAATACAAATACCAACAATCAGTACAATCAGGTAGAATTTTCAGAGTTTTTAATTTGGTTTTGCGTGTTTTGTGTGATTTTTGATGAATGCAAGGATGTTAAACGGCAAATCTATTAACGTTGAATATTTGTAAACCTTACAGTAGCATAGCGACAACACCATCAGTTGACATGGGCGATGGTGAATTCAGCCTTCATCGAAGAAGTTCCGGTGGCGTTCTGTTGTCACCAGAAGTTGACGTTTCATCAACATCAAAGACCGTTCCAGGTGAAACAAGTGAAAGTGACGGATTTTATTTACTCAAAAAAGATTCACAACGTCGTCAAACATTATCGAAAGTGCTGACACAAGATGAACAAAAGATTTGCGCTGTGTGGATGGAGAAGATTGAAAATGATCGTCCAGAAAAAATTGTCTTGAATATTGTAAGAATGATGAATTAATTAAGGAAAAAACTTTGTTACTGAATTTTTCTTATTATTTCTAGTCACATTTGGAGACACTCATTCGAGCACTCAAAGATTACATCATCGATCAGAAGAAGGAAACATTGAAGAAATCGTTAAGTCATTTAAAGAAGCTTCTTGACTTTGATTCAACAGCAATTGATCATCTTCATTACGCACTTTATAAGTTTCAGGACGCTGTTATTGCGGTTCTTCGTGGTGTCAGCATAAAGCCCCATTGGATGTTTGCTTTGGATAATCTCGTAAGAAATGCTGTTCATGTTGGATTAATGATTTTATCACCGGAACTTGGTGCGAATCTTGCTGGTCAAGAGCGTGAAGATGGAGCTGACGATGAAGACGAAGTCGACGAATTGTCAAATTCTGGTGTGAGTACAGTAAATTCAACAAAAGCAACGCGACAACTTCATGGAAAAGAATCAGAAGAAGGAAAATTCTTAATGGATCAAGTGAAACTTCTTCGAATTGAAAATGCAAAGCTCCTTGGAGAGCTTCTTGAATCTCAGAAAAACTTTCAGAATCTTATTAAAACAATTCCACATGATCAGGGAATGTTCTCAGAAGCTTTACGTACTCTTGCTCATCAGTTATCGAATTTTACAAGGAATTTTGAGCGAAGTGGTTCTCATGGTTATTACAGTGACGATCAAAATCGGAAGAACTCTTTGTCGACTGAAGGAAGTCCAGCATTTGACGAGTCGTCAGCAGGGAAAAAACTTTCAATTCCACTGTTCAAAAATCCTCAACTTAAGTCACCATTTAATGCTCGACAATCATACGATCCACGGCTTGTTGAGTGGCTGATTCGTCATAATTTTGATGATGAAGCGAGAGCTGCTGTATCAATGGCTGACTTCACATATGAAGATTTTATTTATGAATCTGATAAAGATGATATTAGACGTATTGGATTAAGGTGAAACATTTCATTAAGTTTCTTAATCATTCAATTCTTAACATTTTCTATGACTTTAGAACTGGAACTGAAGTTCGATTGTGGCGTCATATTCAGGGACATCGATCAAGATTTAAATCTTTTCAACTTGAACAATTGCATACAAATAGTCCAATTACCAATGGATATGCAAGCACAGTTCATGATCAACAACATTGTAATAGTTACGATTCAACTTCCAGTGCGACAAACTCAAATTCTTCAAATTACGATTCGTGTTGTGGTGGCGATGACAAAGAATGATGATGGATGAGAACATAGAAAATTATTTCAATTTATTTCAACTTCACAACTGTAAGTTGTGTCGATAATATTTTGTAGATGTGATAACCATCAATTTTTCTTCATGGCAATCAACTAACGTGCAAAACATCACTAACTGATAGCAATTATTTATTTAATTGTAAACATTTAATGCTTCATTGTTATATATTTGAAATGCAAAGCAATAAAAACATTTTTTTGAAAGAAACTTTTGTTTGATTATTTTTGACACATTCCGTGAATAATATTAACGTAAATGTTAAAAGAGCGCTTGAAATCAAATTTTTTTAATTTTATTTCCCATAATGTTCGTGGTGAATCTTCTTTCTCTTTTCTTTTTGGCGATAGCGCATCATTTGTCATCTCTTTCGCTCTTTGTTAGGCAGTAATCATGATCAATGTGTTGGATACAAATCGTGAATATTATTTATGATATTTAAAAATAATTTCCAGTGTCTCAAAGACGTTTTTTAAAGTATAAAAAGAGTTCAATTTATTGACAATGTTTTAAATTATTTAAAAACACTTTAATTACTGTGAGAAAAGTTAAAAAATCGATGAATTACGGCTTAACAACCAAAACGACAAAATAATACCATGTAAGCTATTGGGAATCATTTTGATCAAATAAAAATCTAAATTAGTGGAGTTAAACTAGCTTAGACACTCCCAATGCACATGTTGTTATAAATTATCAATTAAAAATAGTGGAAAATTGAAGAAACTTTTCCGATGCAATGTTGACATTAAAAATTTGTTGCTAACTAGATGGCGCTGTGAGTCATATCTTGTGCTACTGTCAGTGAAATTAAAGGAAAATGCTTAATAAGTTATTAGTGAATAAATCTGTTCCTCAATTTATTATGCGAACATTGAACTGTTTAGTTATGAGGATAATTATCAGTTACCCGATCGTACTTAGAGATCATATTTATTATGCAATGAGTTATTGAAATCAAGCAATTTTATTTCTCTCGTAATTGTACAAAACTTCAATTATTTTCACATGTTTCTCAGCTGTGTAGTTGGTTATTTTGAAATACTCATTTTCTCTCAGCTTTACGTATGAGTGTTCAGTTCAATTTCGACATTCAAACAGTGAGGTTCGTAGTTCATTAAAGTTCTTGTTGAGGGTAGAAGAACAATACAAGTTTATACATTAACTCATGTATTATACAATCCCAATTGTTCCGCTATAAAAAATTCATCTCCGAAGATTAAAAAGAAGAAGTGAACAATAAATATTGTCTACAAGCGCGTATTTTTTATACATTTTTGTTCTCTTCAACTTGAAGCAGACGAAACCATTTTTGTGTATAATTTTTAAATCCATTAAACCTAAGGTCAAATTGACATTAAAGGTGGCTATAAAGTAAAATTTTCAACGAATACGTGTGAATAAACATTCATAAATCAGTCATCGCGATAAAGTTTTTTCCATTCTTAACTTGGATCATGAAAGTTAATATCTTTGTTGATAACTTCAAGTAAAATTGAATTGTTATCAATAACATTTTATGGACTTTAAACTTTGTTTATGAAAAATAGAAGAAAAGTCAAAAAGTCAATTTTTCGACCGGTTTAAGTACAAAGTTCTTCTTATCATTCGTCTTCTTCTTTATAACTTTAATCGTAGATAACAGAAGAGAACGAGAGAAAAATATTTTTTCAAAACAATTGTGAATAACATGAAAGAAAAAAAACTCATTACGTGATATATTTCAAAATTCGAAAAAAAGAGAGAATCGTGATGTGTAAACAACAAACTGGCGCTTTTTTTAATCAGAAGCCGAACATGGTTTTACGTACATAAATCATTTACTCATTAAACGAAAACAAAAAATAAAACTCATTGAGTTCAGTTCATTGCGAGCGATGTGTTGTAGTGTTAAAGTATAATTGAAAATACTTCTAACGTCCTTGACTTTTCCACTTATAATTACCTACTGAGAGATTTGTCCGATGCGGATTAATGACTTAATCGTCACTTCTTGTCTTGCGTCACCAATATGAAGCATTTATGTCGCTATTAATGAAAGATTAAGCAAAATTATTCTCTCTTTTAACCTTAGAAAAGTAAAGAAAATAAAGATAGGAAAATGGCATTCGAAGACGTGATGCAACGTGCCAATGCCGCTTTCCAAAGTGGCAAAACAAAGAGTATCGCTTTTCGTCGTAAGCAACTTGAAGCATTGCTTCGAATGTATGAAGAAAATAAAGACGAAATGGTAGCTCGACTTGCAGCTGATCTTAGACGACCTAAGCAAGAAGCAATGGTTCTTGAAGTTGACTTTTTAATCAATGACATGATCAACAATTTATTGAATTTGGAAAAGTGGGCTGAACCTGCAAAAGTAAGAAATCAATTACCGGTTTTTCTTCTTTCTCATTGCTAAAGAATTGCAATTTTTAATTACATAACAGCCCGATAAAAGCATTGTGAATATAACTGACGACGTTTTAATCTACAATGATCCCTATGGAGTTGTTCTTGTGATGGGTGCATGGAATTATCCACTTCAACTCTCTTTGGTTCCTTTCGGTGCAGCAATCGCCGCTGGTAATGCTGTCATTTTAAAGCCAAGTGAAGTTTCACACAATTGTGCAAAATTCATGGCTGAAATGATTCCAAAATATCTTGACAATGTGAGTGAAATCATAATTATAACCTTTTAAACTTAATGAATGACTGAAACATGTGTAGGAATGCTATCATGTCATATGTGGTGGTGTACCAGAGACAACAGCGCTGTTGAAGAATCGCTTCGATTACATTTTCTACACTGGAAGTGGACGCGTTGGAAAAATTGTTTACGAAGCTGCAACGAAACATTTAACGCCAGTGACACTCGAATTAGGTGGAAAATCGCCAGTTTATCTTGACAACACTGTTGATCTTGACAAAGCTGTTCGAAGAATATTGTGGGGAAAGTTTGTAAATGCTGGTCAAACTTGTATTGCTCCTGATTACATTTTATGCACCAAAGAAATCCAAAAAAAATTCGTCGATGAAGCTAAAAGCGTCTTAAAGGAATGGTACGGCGATAACATCAAAGCTAGTCCCGATTTTAGTCGCATTGTTAATCAAGCGAGTTTTCAGTGAGTTGAAAGTTTTAAAAATTTGTCAATTCTTTTATCACATTCTATTCATCATCAGACGAATTGTGAGTTTCTTAAAAGATGGAAAAATTGCTGTTGGTGGTGGAACTGATTCGGAAGAACGATTTATTGAACCGACGATACTTGTTGATGTTAAACCGAATGATCAAGTGATGCAAGATGAAATCTTTGGACCAATCTTGCCAATCATGACGGTTGAAAATGCATTCGATGCCATAAAATTTATAAACTCAAGGTGAGTAAAGAAGGAAAAGTTTGGAAATTTATTCTGACGTTTAAATTGATTCAGGGATAAGCCATTAGCTATGTACATCTTCAGTAACAATGAATCAGATCGAAATATCATCATTTCTAATACATCATCTGGTGGTGTTTGTTGCAACGACACAATTATGCATTTAGCTGGTGAGTCATTAAACTTTTTAATTCATTTCAACTTTTTAATTAACTTTTTTGAATATTTAACAGTTGACACGCTTCCGTTTGGTGGAGTTGGTCCAAGCGGTATGGGAAATTATCACGGAAAGTTCACTTTTGATGCATTCACTCACAAACGTGCCTGTTTGGTCAAGAAGATCAACGGAGTCAGCGAAGCACTTTCAAAGTAAGTTTTTCAAAGTTAAAGAAAGTTCTTTAATGACCGTCACTTTTATATAGTGCCCGTTATCCACCGTACACCGAAGGCAAGATGAGCTACTTGAATTTCCTCGTGAGAAAACGTAAAGGAATATCAATTCCCGGCTTTTCTTATCTTCTTCTGTTTGGACTTGGAATTGCTTCAACTCTCCTTGTTCAGCAACTTTTACCAGAAGTATTGCGAAATAAGAAATTTAAAATTTTTAAATAATTTTACAATTAAAATTTGAAATTCCATAAAAATCTTACAGAGGACTGATTAGAAGAGAAAAAATGAAACAATTTGTAGTTGTTAGTTGGGTTGGTCGATGATGATGATGATGGTGATGATGATGATGATCAAACTTCTCCCGTTTTAACTGTTCTTTATCCAACTCCTTATTTAACGTTGTTCACTTTTCCTGTCATCTAACAATGAATAGTAGCAACAAATTTAACATAACATAGTCTGCTTACCTACATATGCGGATATTTATGTCACTGGAATCACGCCTAAAAATCATCAACAACTAAAGAAATAAATTTGTGAAATTATTTTTGTGTTTTGAAGTCGATTTGTTTTATTTGTTGGTGGAAGAAATTTTTATCCATTTCTTAGTTTTCAGTAGAGATGTCGATATGTTTGACAGTTTCATTCATCCCACACAAAACTTTATCTGCAAATATTTTTCTATTTCATTACATGACAAATTTATGTTTTCAAATCATAATTCTGGGAATTAGTTAAATTAATAATTGTCAGATTAAGTTTCTTGGACACTTCAACAGGGATTGGAACACAATCAGAAATTGTTTGTAACTTTTAAAACCAAAATCAAGTAACAAAGATTGGACTCTGTCAACCGATGAACTTAGAAACATGTCAAAGGTAATCTTATGTTAAGCAACATGACATTTTTAGCTTATGTTTCACATTAAAGTTGTTAACCGTATGTTGTCTCTGACGTAATCTACATCGACATTTTTTATTAACTTAATACAACAAAGAATACTTCAGTTAAAAGAAGTAAAGTCAATAATTTCAGCATCTCTTAACATATCATTAAATTCTCAAATTCCATCACTAAATTCCTGTAATTAACTTACTATGTTGATCTCCCAGGGCTCAACATGAAAAACAATAAACAACAGTCAACGTTTCCTTCCTCCATTCTTCTTTCTTACTGCAGTATCAATTTGCTTTCCAAGTTAATCCCTCTGAAAAAAAAATTGATACAAATTACCCTCAGGCAAAATGAAAAAGCAGAAAGAAAGCATAAAAACAAATCACAAACCGTGTACATTATGATACCAGCAAAAATGCTTTTCTTATCGACATTGTCAACAATGTCACTCAATTATTAATTAAATTGTGAATATCCGTAACGTATCCATCTGATAAATGGGAAATATTAGCTTATCAGTGGAATCAACGTAAGTTTTCTATCACACAATTGGGTTTGTTTCATTCAACTGTCACATTTATTTACTCTTGCAATCTTTTTCCTATTTATTTGTGACATTCACAGTATTATCACCATCATTAGCTATCGTTGTTACCATCTGCGCAAATCGTAGCAGGATAAAAAAGAGAATAAATTCTCTTCTATCATTGTTAGAGCTTTTGTTGTCGTTTAGTCGACTTCCGACTCTTAGAAAGCTCACAACGATGTGAACAATGTTAGGAGTCGAATTGTTTGTGATCCTTTTGATTTGTCGGGATGTGAAAGCAGATGCTTACAATAAAGTAATAAGTGAACTATTTGATAATCTGAATAATGAAGTGTTGGATGTTAATCATCAAACAGCTAAACTCGCTTGGGATACAAAGTAAGTTAATTAATTAACTGAATTAATGAAGGAAAGTTAATTAAAATTACATGTTAAGCTTTGGAGAGAATGAAGAAGAAACTTCAGTAAATGTTCACCAATTTGCTAAAAGGAAATTGAATTGGACAATCAGTCGATGCCATGAAATGTCAAAACACTCGCAACGCTTTAATGAACAACAGAAAAGAATTTTTAACATTCTTTGTCGGGGGACAAAGTACACTCGTTATCAGTTAAAGTATTGACAGTTTTACGATACAAACATTTTCATTTTGTTTATATTTTCCACGTTTTTCTTAATTAAATGTTTCCAACAGGAAGTTAATCGACTTATCCAATCACATTGAAAAAATTTATACAGACACGCGAGTTTGCATTCCAAAAGGATTAGATTTTTGTCAACAACCACAGAAGCTTTTGAATGCAACATTTATTCAATTAGACGACAATGTCAGTCAAATTATGTTTGAAATAAATAACATCGAAGTCCGTGATGTTAAAGGGTTTGACCTTTCTGAGTTTCGTTGCTTCAATGGTGAACCCGAATTGGAAAAACTTATGGGAAATGGTACTTAAATATATTACATTAAATTCGACCTCAAACATAAACTTTTGGATTTTTTCTCTTCGAATAGATTTCCCTCCGACACTTCATGACATTTCTGCTTGTAAAGAAAATAAAATGTTCATAAACTACTGGATTTGGGAGTCGTGGCGTGTAGCCATTGGACCCGAAATAAAATTATTTTACCCTCAACTAGTGAAGATAATGAATGAAGGGGCCAGAAATGCTGACTACAATAACATCGGTGACATTTGGAAGAAGGAAATGGATGTCGGTGAAGATGTGGAAAGTTTAATGAAACGTTTGATGGATGAAGTTCAACCATTGTACAACATGCTTCACGCTTTCACGAGATCGATTTTGGAGAAGAAAATGAAATTAACGAGCGGACGAAACCTCCCAGCACATGTCTTGGGATGGGATGCGAATTGGTTTCAATTGTTTAAAGAATTCATTGAACCACAGCTCTTCAAAACGTCTAATTGGAACATGGATGAAGCTATAAAAGCGACTAACTGGACACCAATGGACATAATGAAACGAATTGAAGATTTCTACACTTCAACAGGCTTAACTCGAATGACGAAAACATTTTGGGATAAAAGTTTCCTCGGACAGAATGGAAATGTGAGTTGCCATGGAACAGCTGCTGATATGTTTGCTGTTGATGACTTTCGAATCGTTGTTTGTGGATTTAAAACGTTTTATGATTATTATGTGATTATTCATGAGATGGGACACATTGAACAGTACATGTTGATGGAAGATCAACCAGCAGCAGTAAGAGCTGGAAATTCCATCATTCAAGAGACGATTGGCGACGCTTTCTTTCTCGGAATGATGACGCCAACACATTTAAATCGCTTACAATTGATTGATGATAAGAAACTCTTTCCAAACATTCAGAATAATTTTGATCTGCAACAATTGATGACAGTGGCGTTCATGAAACTCCCAGAAATTCCATTTGGATATGTCTTTGAAAAATTTCGCTTTGATTTGTTTAGTGAACGCGTGGGCGTTGAACAGTTTAATGATTATTTCTGGCAGTTGACGAGGAAGTATCAACACATTGATCCACCGAATATTTTTGTCAATCGACATGAAATGTTTGATGTCGCTGCGAAATATCATTTTGCAGCTAATGTGCCATATGCTCGATACTTCTTTGCAAACATTCTTCAATATCAAGTTTTTCGTGCTCTTTGCGAGAAAACACTTTTCGGTATTTTAAACTCGAATCACACACTTACATTGCCATTGCATAAATGTGACATTTATGGATCAAAGAGAGCTGGCAGCATATTAAAGTAATTGAAACGTGTTTAACATTGATTGATTTCATTAATTTTTTATTTCTTTTCGTTATGATTTTATAGAAAGGCTTTGAAGAGTGGAAATTCTGATGATTTACGAACAATCTTGAAGAATCTTACAGGAAGTGATAAAATATCAACCGATGCTTTAATGGAATATTACAAGCCGCTAACTGTCTGGTTGTCGGATTACCTTCAATCTCACAATATAAAATATTAATAAGAAGTTTAAATTACAATTTTTGTTGTTGTATATAAATTATTGATGTAAATTCAAAACCAGCCTTGAATCTTGCATAATAATAACAAAACTTAATAAAGATTAATGCATTTGAATCTTTTCACTTAATTTATATTAAAGAAAAATTCTTTTTGTTCTCAGATGATTAAAGAAATATTGATCGAAATAAATCAGCGTTTGTCTCGATTGTTCTAAGTAATTATGATTAATTATCTGACGCTAATTTAGTTAACTGTGCAAATTGAATTCTAAATCACGAATTTTTAAAACAGGAAATTATGCACAATTTAATTTAAGAATATTCTCAATTGCACACATCAAATTGATTTATCAAACTACAATCACCGACTCACGGCAACATCAGGAAATATTTATTTAACATGACTTGCACAACTTTAATGAAATATCTCAGCAAACATGTAGTTAAATTAAAAATTCAATGCCAACAAAAAAGAAATGTATTTTGCAAAGTTTTTTATTATTTTCCTGTTATTTTTCGAAGATTTCCCTAACGTGAAAGCTCCACCCACGCAGGAATTTTGTTGCAAAAACATTTTAACGATAGTGGAAAAATTAAAACTTGAAGTTGACAATACATTCAAGAACTTTAAATCGACTTGCAGTTTAAAAGGTGAATCGCGTGATGAAGTTGAGAGAATTATTGGCGAATTCTTAAGAAATAATATAACAGAACTTAAAACCAATCAAAAAGATAACAAAAAGAATATTTTTGAGAGAATTAAAGACAACATCTCGTCACTTATTTTCAAAAATAAGACGAAAACTCATTCTGACGTCAAAAGAACAACAGACTTGAATGCATATTGGGATGATTCCGACTCAACTGATGAAGATCGTTTTAATGAGTTCGTGGGAAAACTTGAAGAATGTATTAAGGAGCAAGAAGGTAAATGATGACATAAAATTCCTAAAACACTTTTAATGATTCAAAATTCAGATCAATCAACTACTGAAATTCCTACGACAACTCGCAATTCTTATATCGAAGAGAAAAATTCCACAAATCAATCACAAAATCGTTCCAACTTTGATGCTTTTATTCGTCATCTGGCAAACTCAAAGCATCCAGTCAAAGATGCTGGTCGACCAATTCACAAACCACCGAATCTCCAAAAAGTTCAAACTCTTGTTGATAAAGTCAAAAATTTTGATTTCTTTAATTTAGACGATGCAATTGAAACAACAACGCCATGTGTTGATACAGAAAATTTGAGAATCCCAATCATTTTTGACAGAGTGGAGTTGAAAAGAAAAGGTCGAAATGTTTTTAATGATTTCACAAAGAAACTTAAGCAAATCAAAGGAAATTTTCGTGTTGATAAGACAAAGAGAACATTAAATGGAATTTTTGATGATGTTGTCGTTCAAGAAGAAACAAGTGAAGCTCCAGAAGGAGAAATTAAACCTCAAGAATTGCAATCACAACCGACTGAAGATGAAAAATTCTTAGCAGAGTTGACAACATTCGACTCACAATTGAACGGCGATCAACGAATGGCGATTTCGGATTTTCTTGATCATGTTCGTGATAAACCAAAACCTTTTAAATTTGACACAAGTCCTTACTTCTTACAGAAGCTGGAGAGTCTCAATCATCAGAACATTGAACAAACAGGTAAACAAGACGATGAGATGACAGGAGCGAAGAAATTCTTTGATTTCGACTCACCATTAGTTAAACGAAGCTTATTTAAAATCGATGAATATAATAACATTGCCAAAATTAAAAGTAAACTTATCGCTCAATCAAGATCGAGACATCCAATGATTGACTACTCAGCAATCTTACGAGAAGTTGAAGCTCGAAAGGAGCATCAAAGTGAGAAAGTTGACGATTTTCTTGATCATTTTTATCGACTTAATGATGGATCATTTCATGTTGATGATGCTTTGAAGCCTTATCGTAGTGATTTAGATGTAATGAGTCCTTATGAGCTTCAATTAAAGTTCCAATTAGACAAAGAATTCAAGGAACTGGACAACAACGAACTCAAAATACAAAAATCTGAACTTCCACTTCTTAAACCTGAAATTGATTCTGTTCTAGAAGACGACGAAAGTTTACCATAGATTTAATGTTTTATTTTATACGAATTCATTGCTGCTTCATACATCAATTTGGTTACTGTTTTTGTTGTAAAATTTTGTGATGACGAAGATCCAGGAAAGTTTGTCTATGTATTTTATATTTTTTATTGTTGACAAATAAACTAATTAACAGGATCTGGAATGATGCAAAAATTAATAAAAATTATGATCAACTGCTTAATTATAGCAATCAAATAAAAATATTAATCAACTCACCACCCATGGCTCAGAAATTTATTTCTTCAAAAGTTGATGTCTGAGGATGAGGAAAGGAGCTCCAAGTCCTGATCCGAAGAAGACAATGAACAAGGCGGTGAGCTTGTATCTGTTGCTAATGTCGAATGGTAAGTTCTAAAACATAAAAAAGAGTTAACAAATTTTGATTCGCATGGAAAATATTGCATAATCAATAATCGATTAATTTTGTTATTCTTACCGATCCGGGCACACCACCATGGTGGCCAAAACGAACAAAGTTTGTAAGTGTTTGACGGGTCAAATTAAGACTGCGGTTCAACATTTTTGAGATGGGTTATTTTCTTTTTTCGGATGGAAAATATTAAGCAGCTTCAATTTTTTTTCAACTCTTCAAAACTAGTTGCGTGCCCGTTTGTGTCAATAAAAAATTTGTTTTCACTCGTGTTGACGGAATAATTTCATTAGAAATTCACTCTGCTTTCTTCATTTTTTTCTCTAATATAATGAGAATAGCGAATGAATCTCAAAATTATTCAGTAATTTCTATGATATTACAAGAAAATGTCGGTTTGGTCAGGCATAGATTTTTATATGTTTTTATTTAAAAACAATTGGTGATGTGTAATTTTAAGTCGCGCTGTGTATTTTCATGAATTGCTCAGAATTCTTAACTTTCAAATTTTTCAAAACCGTTAAAACTAAAACTTTTTCATCCCAATAAATCTTCGTTTGAAAGATCATTTTGAAGCAAATAAAATTATAAATGCTTTAAACATTTTCGAAATGATGATGTTTTATGATAACTTTTTTTCAATAATTTGAAGATCATTAAATTTTTTTATCTTGTCATCAATTTAAAAACGTATTGAATTTCATAACATTCCGGGTTTCAAAGTTTTAATCATTTATGGCACTTTATGGCGATCTTTAAGATAATTAATTGAAAAATTCCCAGCCACCTTATTTTGGGTTCTAATTAAGTTGTAAACACACAAAAGATGATATTCAAAATTAAACTTCAAATTGTGGGCAAAGAAGCAAGTAATAATAAATTTGATATCACGTTGTTTTATGATTTCTATTTTGTTATTGTTGGTTTTCTCCTTCCTCCATGTCCCGTCAACATGAACACTAAAAGTCCCAAGAAAATGTATTTTAAATTGAATTGGAAGAAAAAGAATAAAAAAGAACTGATCTTTTAAACACCATAAACAGGCTCCATCGATAAAAAAGGTGACGAAGCAAGAGATTCAAGTTGAAACGTGAAACTGATATTTTTTTTCTGTTCAGGAAACTTCACTTCACCTTCAAACGTTAGTTCGTAATCAAACCACTCACTGCCATATAAATGTCCAGAGAGGAAAAGAAACAAAAAAGTGACTATCGAAATATTTTACAACCGAAGACGATATCGTGAACACAAGAACAACAGACAAAATAGTCTTCTTGATAGGCTAATTAATTCAATGTTTATGATGGCATGAAGATTTAAATTATGTTCTCGATGATGATGTTGCTGTGATTGTTGTTGTCCTCTTACCATGCGGTAAATTAATTAAATTGATTTCTTCTAAAAATCTAAGATTGAATAATTTTTCCATTCACTAATGATCCATTTCGAGATCATTTAATATTCTATTTCATTATGATTCAGTTTATTTGGTATGTTAAACTGACTGTGGTTTGTCTCTCTCACGATCGATCCACTGCTTTGTTTCTTCTTCGTTCCTTCCGTCTGCTTCTCCAATAATGGCATTTTAATTGAGGTACGAAAAAATAAAATGAAGTGTTTGAGAATCCTGAGCGATTTTCTATCATAAATTGGATAATAAATAATTGGTGAATGTTATTTCTTCTCATCATGTGGGTAAATTAATTTAAATTAGGCAATTTCTTCATGGAATGAATGAATATTCTTAAAAATAAATTGACCAGAAGTATTTGAAATATTTCAAACTAATTTCAATTGTAACCGTAATTTGAAATTATTGAAATTCCTTCGTGAATCATGCTTTGAGAATGTTTTTTCCTTCTTTCCCTTGCCTCGTTACAATATCTTACCACAAATTGATTAGACACCAAAAATTTCTCAACAGTTGAAGTGAGAGAAAAGAAATGATTAAAACACTTATGATTCATAAGTTAAAACATTTTATTTAACATGTTTCCAATAATATGATTTTTACACAACACAAAAATGAAAAACATTCTTCCCATTCGATCTTTTGACTGTGAAATCAAATGAGATTTGTGTATTTACGCTTCTTCTCCCGATTTCGATTCGAGCTTGACCACAGAAAGGCAGAAAGATTGGGCGCAGCAGACAATCAAAACAGCGCCTGCTCGCGAGTAAGAAGGAAATAATTTCAATTTTTCTCTTCAGCTCTTCGACTTGTTTTTTTCTTGTTGGAGATTAGCTGTTTCGCTCCACAGTTAATTTGTTGAAAAATATTTTCTTAATGGTGTTTTTTATTGATGGCAATTAATTTGGTTAAATAAGTTGTTAAACATTTTTACCTGGGCCTAAACGTTTCGTAGATTTATCGTTGGTCATCGATTTTACTTCTTTTAATGATTATTCTTCCAATTTTTTTCTCTCTTTCAATTCTTTCTTAAGCCCCAAAGATTTTCTTTATATTATAAATATATTTTTGAAAAATAAGATATCAAATATTTGGACGTGATTACCTTAAATAGGAAATGATTTGCTCACGCATGGTAAACGATAATTAACAAGAAATAGACGAGCAGAGAAATATTCCAAGCTTGAATTTGTTTTCGTGATGGATTGACATCGTTAAGACAAACGTTTTTTTGATGTGTTAATTTTTAATGGCGAGTTGAGTTGAAAGATTTTTACTCTCTTGAGAAACTGAAGAAAATGTTAATGAAATTCCTTGAGGGGATTGTCTTGAAAACCTGTCACAAATTCGTTTATTGAAAATACTTTAATTACTGTGAAATATGTTTCTTTAACCAAAAACACTTTAAATCATTTCAAGGACTTACAACAACTTTCTTTTTACCACCCAGATTATCCAGAAGCCCACAAAAATCCTGAAATCCTTTCGAAAGTGAATTTCACAGCAATTAACAACTCATAATTGCCTCACTCATCGTTACATGCCACTTTACCATCGAAGCAATGACGATGCAAGAAAAGAAAAGTCGAATTTTTATGATCACAGAGAAATCCCTAATTTGTTCCATATGGTGTTCCTAATAGATAAGAGAATTAGTCAAACTATAAGCAGAGAGATGGAGAAAAGTCATGTTTCAATTTTACTCGACCATAACGAGTGTTTTAAAAGTGATCTATTTAGAGATATGTTGAACCTCCTTCTGCTTATGTCTCTTTACAAGGACCTCACAGAGGGAAAGGAAAAGATGGGAAGAAAAAAGGAATCCCATGAGTTACACAACAACAAGAAGCTCATTTACTGTCAAGAGAAATCACCAAAAATTAGCTCGCAATCTAAAACCTAAATCCTATTTTTCCGCTTCCATTTCAATTCGTCTTTTCGTGTTTCAAAACATTCATAAAAAAAATTCCTACTGAGCCTATAACTCGAACAATCGTGATAGTACAATTTTAATCCAATTAAAAGTTAAACACAATCAACTTTAATTAAATATGAAATATCTCGATTCTCGCTGCCATTTTGATATTTCGCTGTTTTTATATTTTTATATTTTTTTGCCTTTCTTTCTTTCTCTTCTCACTTGTGCCTCGTGTAAATCCAATTTTTCCGATTTCGAAAAATTCCAATTTCAATTGAAACAAATTTGTTGCCATTGTTTTCATTGCTCATGAATTATTATGCAGAAAAGGTGAAAAGAAGGCAAATAAAGAAAGAGAGAATGAGAAGCGATGCTTGTTTTATGCGCCACTTTATGTAGGTGCATACATAATATTTTCTGATCATTTAAGTGCAATGTCTAAGAGTGCAGCAATGCTGTAAAGAGTTAAGAAAAATAAAAACGTGCATTGAAACAACATTAAATACAAAATGATATCGAACAGTCAACACTACTCTTCTTAGCTGCTTCCACACCAGCAAGCCAATATTTCTCTTTATTATTTGTTATTGAAAATGCCGCATCAGATTACTGAACTAAGATTTCGGAAAAAAAAGGAGAATTTTAATGAATGAATTGTATGAAGTTCATACAACGTCCTTTTATTTACAATGAAGCCACCCGACAACAGTTCATCGCGATGTTTTCGTACTGGGCATCACACTTATGTATGAACGTGTTGCTTGCATTATAAATGTTTGCTTCTCTTTTTATCTCGCGCCTTTCAGCAACTAAATAGAGAATATGAAAAAAGTTTTTTATGTTTTTTATCAACTGAATAAGGCGGAGTTTCATTGATGTTCTGGCGTAGGAAAATTTATTTATTTATATATTTCTCATGATACAATTGTGTGTACATGCAGTATTAATAATGCGAGAAATCTCCTTTTTCAAATCTCTCATTCTGACTCTTTTACCTTCTTCTCGTGCGCTTCATGTGTCGCAAATTTCCCTTGTTCTCTGCCCCATTCAACTCTCATTCGTATTATCGTTATTTGCGCTTTTCAAATAAATAACGACAAGATCATTATCAATTATTTTGCAATTTTCGTATAATTTCTCTCCTGTTGATTTTGTTCACGTTATACTTGGACCAAGTGCGCGATATGTTTTGCTTTTATTAAGCAAAGTATTCACTTCTTAATTTGCCAGCAAGGAAAAAGAAAAATAAAGTCAATTGACTTTCTTCCATGTTCGTTTTCTATGTTGATGAATGAAAGAATGTTCAAATTTCAAAGTAAATTAATCAATAACTTATTTTAAATTGATCACTTTCATAGTCACCACATTGTGTTTAGCAACTGTGATGAAAACGAGTCGAGCAATCTATCATAAAAATATTTTCCTGTCCTGATTATTAGCCTTACTATTGTTGTGCATGATACAAAAAGCAATCCGTTTAAGGTCTTTTAGCATACAAAACTATCATTTTCTTGCATGTGCTTCGAGGGAAAGAGAAGAGAGAAAAATTACCCAAATCGTTCACTTATTAACGACTGATGTTTAATGTAGAGCTGGAGATGGCAATTATGTATGTACGAAGCTTAAAGTACGTAATAATCGGGATATTTATTTAAGTTCATTATAACTCTATTTAGAGAGATTTCCGAACATTATGAAGTGATATATAATGAAGTACAAGCTTCGTTTGTTGAGTACCTTGTTATGAGCTCTATTCAACAATTTAAAAACCTTCAGTTCATTGATTCGAATGTGAATAGAAAACCGAACCGAAAAAGATTTGATTCTGTTTAAACATTATGAAAGGAAGTAACACCTGGACCACATTTTAAAGTTTCACAATTAAACGCTTTATTATTCCATTAGATTCAATTAACTTTAAACATTTTCAATTATAATTTTGATGCGTTCGTTCTTTAATTTCGGATTTTTGATAAATAATTTTGATTTGGGTTGGAAGGAAAGGAAAAAGTTCATTTGGCACTTTAGAAGTTTTATTTATGACTCAATTAAAATTAAGGAGAGAGATTTGTATCGTTTTCGAGGAACGTGTTCAGGAAACTTTCTTTTGTCCTTTAATTAATAAAGATTTCTTTTTAATGGAATGAAAATTCGAAATTATGTTGCCCGCTTCCAACGATTATCATTGAATTTACGATCAGCTTCATCAATAAAAAAATAATTTTCAAACCCTTAAAAATGTCATAAAGCAACATTGAAAAAAGCCCTTCGATGAATTTTAATATTTATCAACAGGAATAGCGCCAATTTAAGGTAATGATTTATGACTTCTACTCGTGAAGCAACAAAAGCCAACACAATACCAACGATGGCTCTTAACTTTCAAAAGAAATTTGTCATAAAATCATTTTCTTCTTTCAATTCTTCTCTTTAAAATTGAAAAAAAAAGTTCTCAATACAACAAAGAAGCATGAAATTAAATTTCCGATGAAAAATTCTTCTTCAAAACTAACGAATGAATTCGATGTGTGCGAGTATGTTGCAGGTAGACCGTTGTCTGCTGTTCTCTCATGAAATTAGCATCATCATGTTCAGAAGTTTGAAGAATTACTAAGAAAAGAAATCAACTTCATCGCATTGATGATCGTTTAATTATTGTGTATTTGATTTTATTCTTTTGTTAGAAAGAAAGCTATCTTCAAATGATGATCAAATGGACCTCAATAAAACATAAAGTTACAACCCAGTCAGCATAACATAAGGACGATGTAAAGTATCATATCATGCTGTGAAAAAGGTACTTTATCATTCTCTCTTGTTGTTGTAAAGCCATAACAATAGCACCCATAATATAAATGTTGAAGAGAACGATGCGATCAATTTTGATGTTGTTGTCTTGTTCGCTTTTCCGTAGAAAAAAAGACATTAAGTCTAACATTGACACTTAATTAATAAGAGAAAAAAAGAGGCAAAACAAAAAAAAACTTCAAGAAATAAGAAAGAGAGAAAGAAAATCGATTGGTAACACAAAACCTTGCTTGCCTCATATTTTTTTTTGTATGTTTCTTTAGTTTTTATTTTCCTATGAAAGACCCAAAATAAAAATAAAAATATTTATATACATATAAGGCAGAGAATGTTATGTCGTGTTATGTTGATCGTGAATAAGCGATAAACAATTAATTAATGGGCATGGAGATACATGCTGCCATGGCAGTGCTTCAAACACTAAACACCATCGACCAAATATCGATTTAAATAATCACTTAATTTCTCTCTTTCTTGTTCTTTGTTCCCTTTTTTTTTGCTTCGTCGTCAACGTTGTCTCACAGGTCTGTAAATAATATAAGTTACAAATTAGCGTTTCTTGTCATTGAACAGAAAACACTCCACAAAATATCTTAATTTATTGAATTAACCCCTGTGAGTTGCTAACGGTTGAGCTTTAATCTTGTTCATAGTTGCAACGAGACTCGCCCAGTAAATGCTTTGCTGTCAACATCGCTCATAATTGAAACCGTGTTCATTTTATTTGTTATAAAATCGCTGGGTGTTGCTTTTTTGCTTCATCATTTTACTCCCTCCGAAAATATTCTTTGATTATGCGACAATTAAGTTCGAATCAAGAGAAGGAGAAAAGGATGGTTGAGAAAATTACACGCCAATAAATAAACGAACGATGATAGTCATCTTGATCAAATCATGTTCAAATTTCCTTCTCTTCCCGTCTACAAATCGAAACTCCATGTTTAAGTACGCCATATGCGCACAATTAAATGCAAATAAAATTTATCACGATATTAATTGAGAGATGTGAAGGGGACGATGATATTTTTGTTATTTATTCTTAACTATGCAGGAGAATGATGGAAGAATGAATTGCTTTTGGTTCCTGCAAATAAATATATTTAGTTATTGAAGAGGGTTGAAAAATTAAATTTAAATTAAATGGTTAATGAGATTATGAAATGAATAAATTAAATGGTTGATGAGATTGCTTCGGGTTATTTAACATTTTATTAGCCGTACGCTAAAGAAAAAGACTTTTATTGCATCATTCACTGAAAAAAGTCCCATGGGAGGAAGAAAGCAAAAAAAATCCTTTTTGTGTTAAATCATCATCAAATTGTTCAAGTAGATTGAGAAAAAAATGTGTCAGCCATCGCTGTAATAAAAGCAAGGATTTATCGATTTTGTTAGCATAAAAATTTGTATCAACTTCTCTTAAAGATACATGCGCGACGAAACGAAGAACAAACAAGAATTTGTATTATCTTTCAAGTCATGTTTCTGTCTTGTCTCAAGACATTTTATGTTTTGATGTTGAACATGAGTTCACACGACATATTCGAGGTGAATTAATTGCACCTCCTGTTTATCGTGTCAATAATTTAATTAAAAATTAGATCTTCAGATTCATTCAATTGTATTAGATTTTATAATGAAACAAGTTTGTTTATGGGAAAGTTTTATTGATGGGAATGTAGTTTTTACACTCAAACGCTTTCAATCATCTCACGGCTAGTTATGGGATAAAACAGAAAATTTATTCCGCAGTGTATCTCTCCTTGAGAATTCATTACTAGGTATTAAGCTCTTTACCTTTTAAAGCAAACGCTTGGGATTCATTTATGTTGTGTGCTGTTTTATTTCTCTTTTATTTCGCTTATTTTCTCTCTCACAACCAATCAGAGTTTTACATTTTTCGCTTCGTGTAAATTGTTCAATTACAAGCGAGAAAAATGGCTGCGCTTGTGAAGTTTTGTAGCTTTTACATTCAAATGCAAATTCTGTATCACTGAATTAAATATTTTTTCTCGTGAAAAACTTTAAATCTCAATTTTCTCACTTCGCTTTTGGATTGTGCAAAATATCTTAATTCTTTGAGTTGTGCATTGAAAACATTCCACAAAACAAATTAACACATGCTTTTGTCCTTTTTTGCTCTTGAGCGCAACGGAAAGCAACAAAAAGTAACACAAGAAAATTGGTAAGTTTTGCGTTATTTTGCGGAATAGAAGCACAATTCCAAAAAAAATGAATGAAAAGCGGGAGAGCGAAACTGCATACAAAAGAACTCTCGATCAACAAAGCGTTTAAAAAACAATTTTGAATCCATTAGTGGTGAACAATAGAATTAATGTGAAGAATTTGTAATATCATCGCTTATTAAGGTTTTTTTCTTGTTTTTGGACTTTGTTGGTCGTTAAAAGATATTTAGCGGATTCAGCAGCTGCTTAAAAGATGCATTTGGTCATTGAATTTATAAAGTTCATTTTTCACCAATTCGCAATCCCTGTGCAGTGACATTTTGGAGTTTACTCTTATCAAATTGTAAACAAAACCGAATCTCTCTTCTTGTCTCCTTTGATTTGTATTCCGTCTTTTCATCTTCAATATAGCAGTTGTTAACCTTTCAGACAAAATCAAAGGAAGAAATTCAATTCTGTATTTTAAGGTTATTTTTTTTAGGACTTTTTGTTCAAAGGCGTTAAGTTTGGCTTATTAAGAAGACTTTGAGAAATTAAATGAAAATATTCTAAAACTTTTATTTTATGGATTTTAATGCCAGAGCTTTCAAAGTTCACTTTAAGAGAAACTCAACATGTGGTGAATTTTGTGGTGAATTTCACATACATTTTTGGTGAAAAGTTTCATCAGTTTATGCTTATCAAAATATTTTTAAAAACATTTGAGTGATAAATTTGTTGACTTCTGTTTACTTCTTCTCACAATCTTTTTGTCTTTATTTAATCAATGAAGTGTAACATTCACCACTTAGACTTCGCACATAGTTTTTGTCGCAAGATACATCAAATGTGTTCAATTTCACAAGTTATTTTGCTTTTCGTAAGTACAAATTCGGAACATTGAAAAAAAAACTACAAAATCAGAATATTTTATTCAATGAAAGAAATATCATTAAGAATTCCACTTTTTTTTTTGAGTCATTTCTTTTTCAATTGTGTCGGCTTTATGTCCTTTATTCTTGTTGCCTAAATGTGTTATCCCAAGAAGTTAAAGCAAATCAGAAGCATAATATAGTAGGAAAAGCAGAGCAAGAGGAGTTATTGTTATTGTAGCAAATCGAAATCAACGAAACAAAAAAAATATAAAACGAAGGGAGATGAAAAACTGCAGCAAATGTTTTTTTTTGTCCATGCGACGATGCGATATTCTGCTTGGATCGCCTTCGGTTGCCGAAATATACAAAATTGATACAAAAAACAATATTTTTCTGGTGATTGTTTAAACGAGCAAAATTGGTGATAAGAATTCGAGTTTTATGTCAAAGAATTGAATTTATGTGTCGTTTTAAATTTGCCTTTGGTCTGCAATGTTTGACTCTTAACTTCTTCTCCTTCTTCTTACTTGTTTTCTTCAAATTCGCAATCTCCGCTTTTATTCTTGCCAGACTTTAAGTCTGAGTCGTTATAACGTTCCAAAGAGATCGATATATTGGCAGATATGAGAATGTAATCGAATAAATTTAATACATCTGCGAACTCTCAACAGAAACGGTCATATGAACAATGTTTGGACAGAAATCCTTTAGATTCTTAACACAAATTGAGTGTTTTTCATCGTCTCCTTAAGAAATGAAGAAAAGGTTGCAATGCAAATTAAAATTAATTGGTCGTTCATTTATCAATTCGAGTGAATCTCAACTTCGCCTTCGGAATCGGTTTGAAATTAAGAGAAGCTTTATCATCGCAAATAACCGGAGCCTGTTTGTTAAATGTTCATCATATATTTTGTTAACACAACCTTTTAATTTGCTATTAGCTGGAGAATCGTAAAATGTGAAAGAAAATATATTTGATCTGTTGTGCCATTTATTTATTTGTTGACTCCACCAAAAACAACAAAACAAAAATGTTAAATAAGAAATGAGTGAAGGAGAAAAGACAAAATGAAGAAATTCTTCGCGACATAAAGTTATCTTAAAAACGTGTGTTTCTTATCTTGCGAACGCAGAAAATACAACCAATTAGGCAAATTTTTAATGATTCATACAATTCGTATTACTGCTCAAATGACTTCGGACAGAACGATAAAGATGAAGCATTCCTGATAACAAAACGAACTGCTACGACCCGAAATGGAAGTGTGCAATTATTCACGACGTGCATTGGGATGAAGCGTCACGGAAATATTTATTAAAAAATAATTTGCCTTCTTCTTCTTTTCTTTATGTCGTTGCACAAATGCAGAATAAATATTTTCTTATGACAGCGTTCGTTCATCATCGATAATCATCATCGTAAACAATTTCATTTTATTTTTTCGTGGGCCAATAAGTACAATGGGACATGTGTTGAATTTATTGTCGACACAAAGCGCACACAAATTTTCATAAATTTATGAACGGAATGCAATAAAAATATTAAATCATGTACTTTAAAGTTTAAACTGCATTTATGTTGTGTGAATAAGACATTGCGGGTGGCATATGAATCTAATTATAAACTCAAATTTAAGCTCCACATCAGCTGTTGCATAAATATTTTGGCCTATTAAGAATAACACGCATGATTGCAAAATAAATATTCTTTCGCATGCATCAATAGCGTTGAATAAATAAACAGGTTTGATTTGTTAATACCAAAGAAAAAGGAAAAAAATAAAAACACAAGAGAACTTCTGACTTCAATCATCCTTTAAATATTCTCGGAATAGCCAAATCCAAAACTTATTCTCCATTATCCAATTACGAGCATGAAATTAAATGTGGATGATTCCATTAAAGATAATTTTCTTTCGTCCTAAGAAATCTTCCTTGAGCAGCATGTGTTAAACTGTTTTCACTAACATCCTTTTCGGTGTCGGCACACTTTGCATTTTCTATTTGAAATATTTTTTTCGCATAGAAGAAATCTTGTAATTTCATGCAGTTAAAGTAATATTTTTACTCATTTCAAGCTCCGTAACTAAACAACTAATATCTATATCGGGTGCAGAGAGTCAATCATTTCTACATTTGCTTTTTGCCTTTTTGGATTATCCTCTGCCAACTTTTCTCAGCCTTTAAATCCTTCTTTTCTTTACAAATTGCATTGCAATGAAGAAAAGGAAGAGAGATAAAGCAAACGGGTGCTAATACCTAAAGATTAAGAAAGTATCAATTACAAAAGCAGAAAATGACATTGAAAAGATATAATTTACTGTACAAATAATGTGCACTTGAAAGGCAAGACGTGAATTTATTTTTCTTAGACATTTTCTCGTATTTTCTTTTCAAATAGATATTTAACATACCTTCGATGTTAACCAATTAATAAAACAAATATTTGGATGTACGTCAGACGACGCTGTAAAAATGACTCCATAAATTATGCCTTTAGTGTCGTTTCTATTAACACCTGTATGGAATATAAAAACAGAACCATAAACTATTAAAATAAAGCTGACTTCATTGTTGTACGACTCATGGCTTTTCATCGGAATTAGAAGACATTAAGTTGGAAATTTATTTAACTTTTCTTTCACGTTTAAGACAAAATGTCTTTTTTTGTGGCTTTTTCTCCTTCTTTCTTCCTCGCGCTTCTTAAATGAATGTTCTATTAGTTAACACGGTGTTTTCCTCTCGTCGCTTGGTGATTCATAAAAAAGGTGTTTTATTCCACTATCGTGACTGAAGCATTGAACAGAATTTTTTTTTAAAAAACATGAGAACAAAAGCGTTAAACGAAATGAGATTGTAACTCATTGCCTTGCCTACCTTACCTTAACCTGATCGAAAAAAGAACATAAATACAATAGAAATCCTCCCACCTTACTTCACGGTTATTAAATTAAAGGATAAATATTTACTTAATCAATAATCCTTTGTGATGTTTTTATGACTTTCTTCTACAAAAGATTCCTTTTTTCCCTTTTCAATTGTTTTTATGTAAATGAGTTTAGTTTCGGTAGTTTTTTTTTTGTGAATGCTCCGTTGTCATAAAAGCATTAAGAATTTGGGTCTCCCCTCTTAAGCCGGCCAATATCTTTGTGGGTATTGCTTTAAAAGGATTGCAGGAATTATCTGAGTAGAGCTATTTGACACTAATTATTAGCAAGAGATTTGGTAACTGGAAAATAATTTTAAGGAAAGAAAAATTCTTCTTGGAAAGTCTTTAATAAATTGGCTGATGATGCATTTACCTTTTTAAAATACTTTCTTATCTCCAAAAGCAATAAACATTCAATTCTCTTAAATTAGGCTTTGAAACGACGTGCAGAAGTTTATGTTTCTCGATTTACCTGCAAGCGTTGACGATCATCGACGTTAACTGCGCACTCACAAAATTTTTATGTTCATATTTTATCCGATACATATGACGCCATGTTAATTGATGATAATAATGCATGATAAATATTTGAGAATTATTCAATATTGCAAGAAATCGGGTAGACTGACTTAATATACTTTCAAACTTTGATGGATGCTTAATGATACATAAACGTTCATTTTATTTTAGTTGGAAATGAAAGGCAAAAATCTCTTTTTTCCCTGTTTTGATCAAATAAAATTAACAGCAATAATAAGAGCCAAAAATATAACGAAGAACATTTAATTAAAAGATTTTTAAAGAAAATAAAATTTAAAAAAAAAAACACTTAATAGCTCATAACACGCGAGGCTCATTCAGTTGTTGAATGCTTTTAATGTTCATAACGGTGCTTTCAGGAATAAAGTGGATGAATTTTATAGTCTGAAGAGATGTAACATTAAGATTGAAGCATTGACTCATCTTTGAATAAATAATAATTTACATACAAGCACTTTGATTGATGAGCGAAATTAATTGACAATAATTTGATTCAAATCTAAATTGAGTTTACTTTTAAGATTAGAAATTATGAACAGTTTCTTTCCGAATAAATTTTCTTTTAATATTGTGTACACGTCAAATCGTTTTATTTTCATTTTGATTCATCAGACTTATGAAAATTGTGTCAATTTTTGCCCACGATCGAACATAAATTGTATTCATCGATAATTTGTTTTCTTCCAAATCATAATTAATGAAGAGTGAAAAGAAAACAAATTCAAATCATGTCATTATAGGCGCATTCAACGCTCATGCTTTTATTTTTGTCGTCCACCATTGCTGTATAGATTTCCAGACACGACATTGATTATATAAAGTGCCCACTCAATTAAAATAAATAAAAATTAAATATAATTAAAATGTTTCTTCGCGCTCTCTGCCTTTGCTCTTATTTCTGATCTTGCTTCTCTCCCGTCCCGTTCAAAGAACGATATTTATAATTAATTGAAATGAAAAGACCAGACATGATTACGCTTCACAGTCGAACCAGAAGAGAAAAAAGCAAAAATTATAACATTTGAAGAAAACAAATTACGAAATAAAATGATGATAGTTTCAATGGAGATGAATGTCGAGATTACAAGCAACCCAAACAACGCATAAGAAATAGAATTAGATATAATTTTTTTCACCTTCCTTTTGTTAATAATGACAAGACCCAGCATTGCCATGATTAATGAATGATAAATCACAAGAAAGAAATCAATATTAACATAATCCATTCCCTATTGTGAGCATCGTGAAATGAGTCAATCAGCGTTTTTAAACTTTTTTCTTTCTTTTTTCCGGGCGCGAAACTATTGAAATTTAACATTTAATATTTTAATCTTTCATAGTTGATCGACATTCGCCACCACTGCAATGTTCAAATCAAAGACTTCTCACTGATTGTAATCGCTCAATGACTTTTATTTGCTTTAGACAGCAAATTGTGTACATTAACGCTTTTTATAAATACAATTACAATTTTACAATTAGAACTCAAAGACTCCTCCCCTTCTCGTTTAATAATAACACAACATTCACTGATCCACCGATCACGAAAGGCATGAAAAGATTCGTGGAAAGTTAATCATTTATCATAAATATCAAATTTGAATATTAACATGTTTATTAAGCATTTTTATAGAAACGAAAGTTTCAAATGAAAAATCTCTGATTTCCACTCCGTTATATATTTATTTAAATGATTTATAAGTTTTCTTAAGCTTGTTTCTCTGTACCCGAATCGTCTAATGTGTTTGATTTATGATTGCTCATTTCTTATTAACAAACAATGAAAAATTATTAGATGATCTTTCAAATCATTTATTTTTTTGTCTACTAATGTGGTTAAACGTGGTTATAGACTAAATGTACATGCAACAATAAGTGGAAAAAGAAGGAGATGGAGAGAAAGATTAATTTGTTATTTTCATTATTTGATGTTTTAATCCGATCGCTTTATTGTTATAATTAAGTGAATGAATAAATTGAGGCAACACAGGTATAGAATGAAATAAAAGAAAAATTATAATGGTAAATATTAGGTTTAAACACCCACACATGATTAATGATTGAAATTTGATTTTATTTTAATTTTTTTTTGAGACTTTTAAGAATGTTTATTGAGAATATGTCAATAAATAACGCAACGATTTTAACGAAGATTTTGTTAATGATTTTATTTTGAGAGATTTCGATATCGCTGTGGGCAGTGAATAGAAATGATCAATGCCTTAATTCGTATTTTATAATGATTAACAGCGGCCATCAATATTTTCTCATTTTTTTTCCTTTCAAATGTTGACAATTCCTGCTTCGAACCAATTAAACACAAGAAGTAATCGTAAATACAATTTATAGGATTGTTTATTCATCTTGAAAATAAAATTCCTTATATACAATAAAATAATTTTTTTCAAACTTGATTAAGTCATTTTTTATGATTTATTATATTTTAATTAACTTTTAATCTTAAATACAAATCAATAGCTATTCATTTTTTGTACACTTTCAACTCAAGTTTATTTTTAATTATCTAGATAAGTCTATTAAGATGATACTTAGTTATTTTGCTTAAAGAGTTGATAAATCTATCTACACAAATGGCGAGCTTTAATAATTGCGTGATTACATCGCAACTGTTTTTTTCTTTTCCTTTTCAATTTTTTGGCACAACAAACACCGTGAGTCGACCACTTATCCATCAATCATTTAGTGAAGTAGAATTAAAGAAATTAAAGAAAAAGAAATTTCAAGATGTAAGGACATTAAATTAAAGATATGTACGCTCTCAATTAATCTTTTCGAAGTGAAGTTAAGTCGAATGGAATCGAGATAGTCAGACAACTGTATTGACGACTGAATTCTGTTAATATCTGTTGTGTGTACACTCATTCATGTCTTTCATGTTTATCTGTTTTATTGTTGATATCGTTTCCTTTCGATCGCAAAACACATTCCATGATATAAATTTAATTTAATGAAACTTTAATGCCTTTGTTCGACTCTCTGTAAATGTGTTAATTCAAATGAATCTCAATTTGACTTTTAACAAGCCAAAAAAAAGTTTTTTTCTTAATTGAAATACGATATGGAAAGTTAATAAAAGAGAAATAATCGAAGTGTGTCGGAATATTTTCGTTGTTTGTTGCTTATTCATTCAAGTGCCACAAATATATCAATGGATATAAAGAATCGCTCTTCTCCTTTCAATCTCATAGCTTCACCATCGAATCAATATGGTAATTCAAAAGTTTGAATACTTAATGGATTATCTAAGTAAGTGGTGTGTGATTCAAACTGTCAATTTGTTGTTATTATACTCGTCTCTTCTTCAACATAATTCCCTCCTCATATTTTTTTGTACTCGGCTGTAAAGCCAACATTAACCAATTACAAGAGCCATTAAAAACTATTTTCACTCGTCATCAGATGGACAATCATCCATATCAATCAACTCATCATCTTCATCATAATTGCCTGGACTGTGTTGATTTCCACTGCCGGATTTTGAGTCGCCGTCTTCTTGCTGCATTCGTTTGTGTTTAGTTCGACGATTTTGGAACCAAACTTTGACCTGATATATTAAAAGAGATAAAGAGAGAAACATTCGATTAACATTTTTCAACAGAATTAAGTTGTCGCGACGCTCCGATGAGAAATTCAATATTCACGCTTTGATGCTACAAGTCGTCGTCGAGGTTTTATTCAACCAACTTTTAATCACGAAGATTAATAAATTAAGTAAAGCTAAAAGGAGAATCCCAAAAATAAAAAATAAAAACCACACCATTCAATAACTTTGGATCGCAATCGCAATAAATCATTACAAAGTATTTGGGCTTCATTTCTCTGATTCTGATTCTCGCACTCATTCGTGAAGGGGAAATCTCATGTAGAGTTTGAAACGTGTAAATTTTTGTGCTTGAAAATATTTATTTTTGATATTTTTCTTCATTCTCTTGAAGTTGAGACTAATGAAAAACATCCGAAATGTATATCTTAATTTCAAGTAATTTTAACTTGATTTTCTTCACATTTATTGGTGTGATTAATTATTCCCACGCTAACAAGTCTCAAATTGGAGAGATTGTGTCAAATATTTTTCACCATATCGAATATTGAATTTCCTACTTGCTTTCGAGCATGACATGAAGACGATTGTACCAACTATTAGTTAATTAATAATTACCTGAGTTTCAGTTAAACTAAGCTGTTGTGCTAATGTTTTTCGTTCAGCACCAACAACATATTGATTGCTCTCAAATGCATGCTCTAGTTTGAGTAATTGAGTTGGCGAAAATGCTGTTCGCACTCGCTTTGGCTTTCTAAAAGGATGCAGAAGAAAATCTAGAAAAGAGAAGATAAAATTAATGAAAAATATTCTCAGGAATTTCTAAGACATCATAAATAAATAATTTTTTCATTCTTTTCAAAAAGGTTTCATTCCAGAAAAAAAAAATTTTGCTTCTTCTTTTTCTTTGGAAATTTGTTGGGAGTTTGTCAGAAGGGTCATTAAATATTTATGAACCAATTAATTACTACATTGTTAACTTAAGAAACATGTTACGTTTTTCGATGATAGTTTGGTTATAAAAAATATAAAGAAACAGTGAACATTTGGGATCATTTAACAATACGAGCTTCCCGCAAGCCGCAACCTTACTTAACTCAGACTGCGCAACTATTTATTTTTTACCGATTAACAATACATTTAATAATGAAGTCAATAATTTTGTTTGTTGTTGCTGCTGCGCTTGAGGCACTCTGCAGAACAAACTAGTAATTAAAAACACATTAAAACAAATTGAACTTTTTTTTTGTCTTTTTGAATTAACATTGAATTATCATATATCGTAATAAAATGCAAACATCAGATTAAAATAAAGTCGAATTAATGCTAAATTATATGGTAATGATACCAAACTGACAATATTTTCAGTTTAAAAGTTATCAGCAACTAAATGATTTTAAAACCTTGTAAATAATTCTTTTAATGTACATAAATATAATAATTTATTTATAATCAAATTGCAGCTTTACTACATGAAGGAAACATCTTGAAAATTACGATCGTAATTAATCCCAATATAACTTTCGAAAATAAGATCAACGTGCAGGTTGAATAATTGACATTTTAATTGAGTAAATTTAAAAGCATCGTTAGTTGACGGAAAGAAGTAAAATTAGGAATGAAAGGAACCTTCAAGAAGTGAAAAGTCTCACAATTTACTTCATTATAATTTCATTTCAATTCACCATGTTACTGGGAATTATACGGTTTATAAAGTTGTCAGGGAAATTATCAAGAGAATTAACAAATAATTAATTTAACATTAAGATTCATATCAGAAATTACATCATGAAGAATGTCGTGAGTTAGCTTCACTGTGATGTGGTTGTGTTGTGTCTAATTACACCAAATTAATGACTCTCTTGAATCGCTTAATAACATTTCATTAAGAATGTTTTCATTCCATCACTGACCATGAGGCTTTCTTAAATTTCAAGTTTAAGGGAAAAAAAACTTACGAAAATATGCGAGAGAAGCATCGAAAGAGTCAACAACTTAAACAGAATGTTAAAGTGAAGTATAATGAATAATGGAACATTGAAGCAATTGCGGAAACATTATGCCAAATTCAAAATGAAAATTATCTTAATCACAAGCACACAATCTCTCAACCATTTTCATAGCAAATTAGCAGGTTCACTCGATACTTTGTTTGTTAAATATTTTCACTACTTAGAGAATGTTGCAACTAAAAGAATCTTGCACATTATCGATGGAGGGCATGAACGAAAGAGAAACGAGCCATAATTGGTTTTATATTGAATCGCGCAAAGCATAATTTAATGTATTCAAGCTCAAATTACAGTCAATCAAATAACATTTCAGTCACGTTTTTTGCATTTGATACTTCTTAGAGCATTGTTGATGCAACATTATTTAAAAGCATGAAAAGCTCTCTTAAAGTATTATGCACTCTCCTCCACTATAATCACTACTTGACTCAGCACTAGTGCTTATTTCTCTTTTGTCGTTGTTGTTCTTTCCATCTTATTTCATTTCACTTTAACCAAGCAAGCTCAAACTCAAACGATCTTTAAAAACAAATTTGTACAATCGCGAGAGTATTTGAAATACAACAAGTCGATAATTTTATTTTCCTTTCCTTTAAATATAAAAAGGAGAAGAAAGAAAAAAAATTAATTACATTACACGAATCGTTGTTTTCCCAACGGCAAAACGAGGCTAATTCTCTCTTTCTCTCTCTCTATTGCTACGTTACTTTAATTATTTACCATGATTTTTCGCAAACATTTATTTAATGCTACGATTAGCATGTACATTGATATGCAGTTCATTATTGCAGTTTATCTTTTACAGAAATAAAGCGAAGAAAGAATAAGCGATTTGATATTATTTATGACTCAACTCGCGAGTTAATGCGCGGCATTGGCTTCTTGGAAAACTACTGTGGGTCAGAAGGAAGAAAGATAAAAACCAGAAACAACATAAAGGAATGAATGTCTTAATGAAGATTTAAGAAAGGAAGACAGGATGGAATTTTTAATTTTGTGCAAAACGAAATTTAAAAAAGAAAGAATGTAAAAAAATGAAAAAATTAAAATTATGATGAGATGAAATGAGAAATAATTAAGTTTTACTCACTTCCAGGAAATCGATGTGGAAATATCCGCCCGTGTCGGCTTAACAGCCATGGATATAATGGATAACTTTCGCGGGGAATATTTGGATTATGAAGATGTGGAAGATGTTGCGGCAGAGCTCCTAATGGGAACCCTGTTTGTGCTGCTAGGTTGGCAGCAGCTTGAAAGTGCCCAGCCGAAAAAAATGATTCTGTGTGGCGATCATTTCTGGAGAATAACCTGGAGGTAATTGATGACCAGGTGGCGGACCAATTGGTGATGGACGCATAATATTCGCTGGTATTCCAGGAACCATAATTGGACCTTTCTGTACTTGTTGATGTTGAGAAATTGGCGACGGTGGTGATTGTGAACGGCGATTTCCATCTTCCGTCGACAATTGCGTTCGCGGTGACAACTCCGGTGACATTGAACGCTTTTGTGATTCAAGTCTTTGAATGTGATTTTCATGGTGTTCTGACAGTCTTTGATGAATACTTTTTTGTTGATCCATCAATTCCGTTTGAGCGGAAATTGGTGACGTACTCAAAGATCTTTTGAATCGATTGTGCAATTCGAGTTGTGAATATTCGCTCAATCTTAAAGCTCTCTGAATGTCAGCATGTGTCGTCGTAAATTTCGGTGACTTCTGTTGATGTGTAAAGCCATAGTCACTTAATGGACTCAAAGGTGCTTCCGAACCTTCACTATCTTGCGAGAAGTGAATCGGTGATTTATTTTTATTCCGATTGCCGACGATCGAGTCGATCGAAAAACCAATTTTAGGCTTGGTACTTGGAGACATTGTCATCATGGGTGCCGAAGGCATCATTATAGTTTATTTTTTTATATTCAAGTTAATGATCTGTGAAATTCTTTTATTTTTTGTTTTCTTTCTTAAATGATATCAATAAATATCATTAACTTTCCGAGTCACTTCTTCCTTGATCTTTCTTTCTTCTTTTCAAAAATTTTTATTCTTCTTTTCTTATCAAAAAAATTTTTATTTTATTTTTTCTCCCTTCACTTCAATCAACTTTAATTTTTATTACAATTCCACAATCTATTTAAAGAGCATAATTAAATCATATTAGTGGTTCAATTAATCGCGTCACACACAACACATTAAAAAAATATCAGAAGAGTAATACGAACAACGGACTAACGTGCACGAATGCCAAACGACTTTTGAGTGCTTCACTTCGAACAGACTCGATCGACTCTTTTTTTTCTCTCACGCAATCAAGTTTTTCTTTATTTCTTCCATTCCTTTTTCAGTCTCTCATTCGGTTGCTATGTACATAATATGTACAACATTAATCGCTATATAACCATACAGCAGTGCTATGGGGTGGAGCCAAGCTGTTGGTTTTACTTTTCATTTCTCATCTTTTTGTTTTCCAAGCACTTATGCTGCGATATAATAATATAATAGCTCACACTCAATGCTTAAACTCCACCCCGCAAGTCGAGAAAATGTTCATCAGCAAATTTTATTGTTTGCAATTATTATTGAGCTCCATAAGAAACTTTTAATGCGATCATTAAAGCAATTTAGTTTCTTATTCTTCTCGACTTATTTTTTTTTGTTCATCATTTTGTTGAAACTCTCTTAAAGAAAATTATGTGTATATAGAAGTAGAAACCTCGAGATGTGTATTTATGGATGTTCAAGTTGAGATGGAATTTTATGTCGAGCAAGAAAATGTTTTCGCCTTTTACTGAAATATTATGGTGGAAAGGAAAACGATGTTTTTGCTTTCACTCACATTCATAAGATGTTTTGTGAATAATTTCTTTCATGACAAAAGGAAATAAAAGTCTTTCTTTCTCAGGAACTTGCTTTCATCATTCCATTAAGGCTGTTTACGTAGTTGATAAAGTTTATGCTGATGGAGGCAAAGGAATGTTTTAATTAAGTTTAATTTATAAACTGTACGCTTCTTAATTGAATGGAAGGAGAGAAGGAATAAAAGGCGCTTCAAGGAAACAACGGTTCCTAGTAATAATAATGATTGAACATGAAGGAAACAATTTCGATTCGATTATTATCGAAAATTCTTCCTTTTCTAAAAGCAAAATTTTTGCACCTTGACGCAATGCCAATTGTGGTAAACGGCACACGTTGTCTTGTCTTTAACATGAATATTATCATTGCATCAGCAGACCCTTAAGAAAGATGAAAAAAACATCAATTTTGAGTGTCAGGATAACAAGAAGAAACACTCTGGAAATTCTCCAAGGAACGTACGTCAAATGAGAAAAAAGAATGAAAATTTCATCCCGAGGTCATAATTCATGTTGAAATAAACATACATAAGCACAGATGGCTCTCATGAAATTGAAATCAAATTAATTTCCATGGCTCTCAATGCTATTATTTGAATTGTCCACATTATAAAAAGCGTTCAAAATCGATCTTTTGTCGATGCGATGTTAAAAAGCAAGAATAGAAACAAGCATCAAGCCTAAAAGTCATTGTGAGATTCAAAAGAAAAGCAACATCATCCAAATCCAAAGCTTCGATTAAGAAGAAATTTGTTAAAGTTTTTATCTGAAAGAAAAATCAATTTTCGTCTTGTTTATAAACTCATAAAATATTTTTATTTTTTCTCAACGATGCAGGTAATCAGGCGAAACGTTTCGTTTGTCATTTTTAAGTGGTTTTCTTGTATTGATTCCATTATTCGCATAAAAAGGCTAAACATTGTCCTCGTTGTAATGCTGAACCTTTGTTTATTTAATAAGAATTAGATAGAGAATATTTGACAAAGAACGGGCATCTTCCTTCAAAGCCATATCGTTGCTAAATAATTGATCTTTTGTCCAGGAAAAAACTTTTGTGTCATTTGACAATGAACCAAACAATCGACACAATAAAGTCAATCTTTATGACCATATTTTAACACATTTTGTTCTCAAAATGATTTGCGAAAATAGAAATCAAATCTCAAGTAGCTTCTTTGACTCCTAAGAGTACAATAAAAATTAATTTCGTTTTCAAAAAATAAAATAAAAGCAAGAAAATGTTTTTCTGTAGAACGCCACAAGACATCTAAAGTCATCGTGCAATATAAGAGTGCCAATATATCAAAAGAATCTTCTAATAAAGCCTTCAAGCATTTTATTAATTCTTACACATCGTCGTAAAAATCATGCACATGAAAATTATCTGAAAATTGAACATAATTTTACACACTACCCACACTCAATTGAAGAAATGCAAAAGAGCGAAACATGCAAAAATTATTAACAACAAATAGTTGCTGCATGCGTGATGCCTTCATTTTTTCCACTATGCACCATCAACAAAGGCTCCAAAAGCGTTAACAAGCGAATGATTATTTGCCGGGTATCAAATCTGATCGCATATCTTCCTTTTTTTTTATTATAACTCGCGTTAATGGTGTGAGAAGCAAATAAAATTGTGAAAACAGCTCTTATGCGTTTCGACGGTTATGTTGATATATGATTAAATAAATATGTATGAAATTTATGAATGTGCAAATCATAAATAAAATAACAAACAGTGCTTCAAACGGAGCTCAGTGAGTTAAAGATGAGAATTGTATGCACGAGAAGAGAAGTCGAAACTGCTGATTCGAGTGCATGTAAATACATGATACGAGCGAGAAAAGTTATTAATAAAAAATGAGATTGAATTTTCCTTTTGCTTGCCTTTTAACAAATCTTTCCTCACCAACTTCGTGTTCTTGTTATCGTTATGTTATGGATTTTTTATTGCAAAAAATTTCATGGTTGAACGTTTGGATTTAAGCTTGGATTGGGAAGAAGCATAAAAATTGCGCACCTTCGCTTATACCGATATTGAAACATAATTTAATGAACAATAATTTTGAGTTATTGTAAGTGAGCTATATTTAAGGCTTTTAAATGAAATGTTTTCATTTGAAAGTCTTAAAATTATATATCTTCAGTACTCTTGTTTTCTCGTTCATTGCTTCATATCGTGATATAATCAAATGGACGGTGAGTAACTTAAATACTTACACTGAGTAAATGAGATGGCGAGAAAAAAATGTTTTCATAGGTCAAAGAACAGCAAATTTCTTCACCTCAAAAAATAAACAAATCCGTTTTAAAGGTTTTATTACCTTTCTTGACACACCACATTTTGGTTACATAATAAAACTTAGATTTTATTATGTGGTCGTTACAAACGACATGAGGGTGAAAAATAAATGCTTAATTGGTGATGAAATGTTAATTTGGATGAAAAGGAAGACGATACAATCTAAATATTTTTATTCTTCTCTTTTATTCACTGTCGTGAGTTTTCGTCGTGGGCTTCATTTGTATTTGGTAGTAACGCTTAGATTTGTTTTAAGAATATAAACTCCATCATTAATATTCAAAGTTTTGTAAGTCATAAATACTCAGAAAAATATTATCAACACTTCATTTTATTACAAGTTACAACATTAAATAATTCTTAACAAATCAGTTACTTAACCTTTGAAATCTCCCCCTCAATCTACATAAATTTGAGTCTAATAGTTAATGATTCCTCAAGCGATTTTATCAAATCTCACGAAAATTAAATCATTGAATAATCGAGAGTAGATAAAATATCGGTTTAATGAGTCGTGACATTGAGTTCAACTATCGTTTCCCAAATTTCAAGGCAATTATCTTCTTTCCATTTCCAAAAAATGTCTTTCTTCCCCTTCTCGAATTAAGTATTTTATAAATGTCACTCAACGTTAATCACAACCGTTTTTCATCGTTTATATCTGTTCATGAAGAAGGAATGCTCAACTTTTGATTGCAGCTTTTAAATGCGATGAACAAGGAGGGATGATTTCATGAACCTCCATCATATAATTAATCGCTTGTTTGTTCAGGCTATCATCTGCGCATTAAGAGAATACGCAAGGGACAAAAGATACACAATGACAATTGTGTTATTCATCCATTTTCCTTCTAACTACTGTATGATTACATGGTGAATCATTTTATTTTATTTTCGGGGTTGTACATTTACCCAAAGCACTCAGAAAATTGTCTTAAATTCTTCTTTTTTTTCAGAGAACACACAGATGGTTATGAAATCATTTTTGCACATCGAAATCAATTAAAACATTGGTCATAAGTCAAAGAAATAAAATTATTTTGACTAACATTAATTAAAATGTAAAATGAGTTTAAAAAATAATTTTACGACTTTTTAATGATCATTCAAGACGAAACAGAGTTGAGATTGATAAGAGAAAAGTTTTTGAGCTGGTCAGAGCAGTAATGATTTGATCACAGAGTAGTATCAGCAGTATTTATATTTATTAATGACTATCAGAGCAAGTACATCGTAAAACAGTTTATTAACGAGTAAGCATGAACAGGGCAGCTATAAAAACATTATCAAGTGGTGTCGCAACAGATATTCCAATAAATTGACTTTCAAAAAACCAAACTAGCATGTAATTCAATCGCGAGAAATTTGTAGACATTTGGATAGTTCAAGTATCGGCTTTCAACTGACATAGTTGAAGAAACATTTCGAACAATTATGTTTTGAGGCTTCCTATAAACACTTTAACATTTCTCCATGTTCATAACTAACCAGTGAACATGCTGTTTAATCATTTGTAAAATTTATAAGATCGTGTTCTCAACAACAGCATTTTGAAAAGTAAACACAAATATTCAGCATGGGAAAATGGTCGATCATAATTTCTAAATTGAAAGAATTCAACTGAAAAAGAATGTTTTATGGAGAAATGGAATTCTTAAAGGTTCTTTCTATTGCATGGGAGGTCTGTGGTTTGTATCGATCCCTTTTATGCTTGTTTGACTCTTACGTCAATTTGGTTTAGCAAGGATCACAAGAAGATCTGTCGATGGTGATAAAGCCACTTTGAAATATCTTCTAAGAAAAGAATTGAAAACACTCAGAAAATTTAATTTCTTTCGAAAGTTTAAACATTGAAAATAAATTGTATTAATGAACTCTCGCACGATGTCTCTTAAAAAGTCTTTCGTCGCTTGTTTAAAACAAGAAAGTCATTAAATTAATAAGTCAAAATGTTCTTCTTGTGTCTCACGTCGCCTTCACAACACTCATTCTATTTTAAGATCAGACTCGACGAGAGTTCAGCAAACGCTTTGCCACAAGCTTGAAAAAATTTTAATTGAAATCGATCATCAACAGTTAAAAATTCTATAAATTGTAGCAGCTTATGAAAATCGAGAGAATTTATGGTTCCAGTAATTGCGATAATCAATTTAAATGAAATGCATTAAGAGTGTTAAGTCGAAAATTTTCTTCACACTTCCATTTCTTATTTCTTCTCTCGTTTTCTGAAACTATTTAAAGATTAATTTTAATGAAATATTTTTCAAAAGGGTTGTTGAATTTTTCTAACACATTTTTCTTCTTTCTCCTTTGATGTCATCAGCAAAAGTTTCCCAACGAAATATTTATGCGCAATCACGAGAAAATAAATAAAATTCGCGAATAAAATCGATTCGCTGATCAATTTTAATAAATTGCTTCAAAATAAAATATAAACATCAGTTGTGTCTTTAAAAGAAAATAAAATGAAATGAGAAAACATTTAATTAATTAAATCTGATACATGAAAAGGACGACGAGAACAAGTAATTTTGTCTGAAATAACATAATTTTTATACACACCTTAAGCAAAATCAAATTAATTAATTTCGCTTTAATTTATTCATTTTCAGGTTTTTCTTCTTTCTTTGTTTTAAGGAAAGCATAAGTTTCGTTAATTGGGATGCATTTAAAGTCTCTTTAAGCAGTTTTAAAACATCATGCAGAACAATTTGTGTATATTATGAAGCTGAGAATGGCCATAAAGGTTATCCCAGCTTGGCGTAGTCTCCCCAGGTGGATAAGAAAAAATAAAAAAAGAAGTTTTGTCGAGATGAGAATTGAATACCTGTTCGGATATTCAAATTTGTTGAAATGGGATTTTGATTAGCCTTTACGATTAAGATGTTCATGTTATTTACTCTTTTTTGCCTCATCAATGTTAAGGGCCAAGTTTCAAACTACTGCCTAATGTTATTATGCAAATTTTTAACTTAAAAAAAGGTTTTTCAATCTCACACATTCATATGATTAGAAATGTTGGCATTGTCAATATTTATGAGAAGGAAAAAGTTCGCAAGATATCAACTTTCAAAGGAATCGTTTGAATTATAAACACATTTCTTTATCAAAGCGAAAACACATTAAATAAAATTGACAATCTTATGATAAAGAATATAAAACTTGATATCGCACCTCTGAGAGCAATAACTTCGATTCGAAACGGTTTATTTTATTTTCGCAATTTTCATCGATGATGTTTGAAATTCGATATGTTTTCCTCTCAATTTCCTATCGAATGTGGGGAACAAATCACATCAATTTTTAAGACTTGATAATTTTGTTATGTGTTGGAGTCAATGTTCTTCTGTTCTTCTGGCATTCTTAAATCTTTTTTCATTCAATTCATATCGTTCTTCCCTTCTTACTGTCTTCATACTCATGCAGGTGTGAAATTAAGTTGCAAAAGATTTTCTGCAACATTGCTTCGTCTTTCAATATCTCGAAATGTGTTTGTTTTGTTTCTGCTGCTTATTTTTTTTTTGTTCTTGTTCTTGGGTAATTGCAATGATTTCAGATATTTTTCTTTCGCATTCCACTGATCTTCTGTTGTTTTCACACACTTTAAATTGAATCATAAACTCTTGTGTCGCTGAATTCTTTAAATAAATTTGTTTCTAAAAGGGATGAGGAAGATGAAGAAATTTTTCTCTCTTGGATATTCAATTATTTCACGTTTTCTTTCTTATCGAATGTTTGATGAATCTTTCATTTATACTTTGAAACGAATTTACTTCTGAACATTGTTTACAGTTGAGCAGAATGTGAAAATTTAATAATGATCTCATTAAGTGTTCAACTCATTTAAAAAGCACTGGAAGCTTTACATTTAAAATCTTTCCCAAGATCATTTATAATTATCGTTTAAATGATCATATCGAAAGATTTTAAACGATTGTAATTAAACTTTTTTTATTTTTGATGAATTAATTGTAGTTTTAAACCGCAAGAAGTTTTCTGTTCCAATTTGTTAAACTGTTTGAGAGTATCTTCAACTCAACCAATGAAATATTCACAATCTTGAGATGAAGAGATTAATGAGCCTGAAGATCTTCACTTGAACTTTGTTAATTGCGTAAAATAGCTTTCTCACTTTCCGAGAAAATCATAGTGGAACTTGTGTAGTGTTTAAAGAGATGATTAATGATAGAACAAAAACATTTCAATTTCAGACAAAAGATAATTACTTAAAATCAACATGATAACCGATCTTTGAGGAGTTGTTTAGCTTCATAAATAAATGTTACGAGTATGAAGATCTCTTCATCCATAATTTCGTGAGATTAGAAGCTTTGAATTAAGATTTAACTCGTGACGGCAACAAAGTGAAGATCTTTTTGTGTTCTCCATCACAAATAAAGCACTCCAGGGCGTCTTGAAAATAACAATTGCGTTAAAATGCATTTTAAACTCCTCACAAATCTGGTAAGCGATCGCTTTAGTAACAATGATACAAAATATTTGTTTACCGAACGAATTTTAATCGTATGTGGAATGCTAATTCATTTTTCACTGACATTGGCGCGATGCTTGTTAAATAAGTTTTTTTTTTTAAATTGGACAATAAACTACAATAAAATGAAGAATTTTATGTGTTGAATTCCGTTAGTAAATTATTTTTTATATCAATCAATATTTGAATATTCCCACATTTGAGGATGTTATGTCAAGAAAGAAATCAAGTTTGAATGAATTCGTATATCGACTTAATTAATTACAAAATATTATAACTAACATAACGATATCGCTCCACAGCACAACGTTTATAAGACCATAAAAAATATATGTAATGTAAATTAGCTGCTGAGTTTAATGTCCAATTAGACATCTTTTGGACATTTTCCTTTTTTCGTTCTCAGAAGAAACTTGAGGTGAATTATAATATCATATTTTATAGAATCACATATATTTAGTCAACTCTTGAAAGAATCAAATTACCACAAAATAATTTAACGAGAATCGTGTTTGGATATTTTTTCTTGTCGTGATAGAAGAATCTCTCTTAAATATTCTTTTTTTTTTCGAGGAATAAATGGCTATAAAATTCGTTGTTGAATCAATTTAATTAAATTAATATACATTTTGAATTTTTAAACACCTCGTAAAGTGAAGATTGAACTAAAGAAGTTATTCTGATAATTTATTTCGTTTTCTTTCATCCCATAAAAACCATGTTGGCAGACGAAAAGTATTTGATGTCGTCGCTTTCAATCTCATCTCTCTTTGTAAGTATCAACTCAAAATGAGATGAAGAAAACATTCATTTTATTTATTTGATTTGAAACGTTAAACTTCTCATAAAATGAAATTTATTGTTGCAAATATTTTTCTTCATCTCTGATTTCTGTGGGAAATGAAATCAAAATAATATGACAATATGCTGTTCAGCGGTGTCACATGGAAGTGTAAAAGTAGCTTTTGATTTGATTTGTTTTTGACTTCAAACAGCTTTAAATGAGAAACTGGTTAATCCTTTCGAACAATGGTTTGTCTTTTTAAAAGCATATTTAGCACTCAACATAAACTTATAGAACTTACCGAAGGACTTAAGCATTTTTCAATAGACTTTTGACGTTCGGGAAACGATCAAGAAATGCCATTGTTGTCGACAATGGGACAGAAGCACTCGAAAACTAACACAAAAAATAAAAACTATTCAGGTTAAATTTGAAAGAAAATTTCCAATAATTTATAAATGCCTGCAAATCTTCAAAACCATTCACTCATAACAAGATTTAAATTAACTTTGGATCTCATGTGCCCTGTTTGTTCACTTTGCTATGAAAAGAATAATTCTACCGTATCAATTTCAACCATTTCACATCAATGAATCAATCTTAATGTCAGACGAAACTTTATTTAGGAAAAAAATGAGACCTTTTCAAATCAAGAAATGGAAAGACTGAAACAATTTATATGACGTACTAATAACATCTCTCAACAGAAACAACAAAATATTTTGGTGATTAACTATCGATTGAAATGGGATTTAATGTGTTTGAGCATTTCAAAAGTGTCTAACTTTGTAATCTGTTGAAAAGATCGTCAAGCAGTGAAGAGAGAAAGACATGAAACCAGAATCATTGATGAACAACGAAAACTCAAACCAACGAACAGTCTAAAAGTTAAACTCCAAATCATTATTAATAAATGTTTGATATCAAAGTGAGACGATCGTATGGAGATTTCAATGTCTTCCTCTTTAACATGTTACTTTTATTGCTTTTGACATTTCCACTGAATATTTTTATTATGATGGTTAATCAGTTAGCTGCTCGTATATACAAATGTAAGTAGATGAAATATCATACTCATAAATTAATAAAATTAAGTTTTCAAACACATGAAGTTGAAGTTTGCGTAGCTGAGCTGCGTCTCGGGACGTGTCGTTAATTCCTTGATATATTCAATGAGTTGAAAATCAACAGATTTTTTTTTTCTTATTGTTTCAATAAATATCATATAAATTCATTGATACATCAACGAACAAGTTTCTCTGGTCTTTGTTTGGATTAGTTTAGATGTTTTGTGTCCAACTGGAAGTGATTGATTTGATTATCTAAATCACTTCAAAAGTTTCACATTCGTTATTAACTTTTAATTGTATTTAATTATACGAACGATGTCTACATCAGGAAATGAGTTTGTAATATTTTTCAGCGATCTTTCGTCGCCATAATCAGTCATGATTTAAATATCAAAAAAATATCTTCAATGATATTAACGAAAAATAAAAAGAAAGACAACAAACCAAACTTCATTGACTTTTAATAGCGACACTAGTGAGTGACTGTTAATCGTAGAAAGTTTACAAATGAATGTCGTTGAAGTTATGACGAAGTTACACCTTTCAAAACACGTGATAGTGATATTTAAATGTTTATGTTTCATGGGCTTTTATGGTAATCAAGGAAAGAAGTAATAACTGAACGCAACAACATTAATAAAATCAAGATAATTTTTTTATTGCTTACTCGTAAGGCATTTTTTTTTTCTCTATTTTTATAACGTTTGTCAGGTTTTTATTAGTATTCTATGACTACAACGGGCGTCGTCTTCGGACCTCATTCTCAGTAGCATCGTGTAAACGCTTCATTACCGTTTCGAAGACTTTATTTAAAATGGCTCAGCCTTCTCGGAATAGGACTGTAAAATATTTATCTGCTTTAAATGCTAGTATATTAAAGAATATAATTGAAATATGTGCTGAGAATATTTAATAAGTGTAATCATGAACAGCAAATCCATCCGACAGTATGTGAATGCAAATATTTTTTTTTATTATTTATTTCATAAAAAAATTTGCTTGTTGTACGACAACGAAACAACCGCGTGTTTGTTGCATTCTCTCATGCTAACTAATTGAGTCATAACTTCATCAGAGGGAAGTTTAAAAAGATTCACATGAAAGATAAACCAGCAAACCTGTAAAATTCTTTCTCATCTCATTTCACATCTTTCAAAAGTTCATTTAATTCAATGTTCACTATGGAGAAGAAAGAAAGTCAAATATTAAAACAAACATATTAGATTATAATAAACGGATGAATTAAGACGTAACGTTTCTTAACATTTTCTTGCTCAGCATGATTTCAAGCCTCCCTGCAGCTCTAGCAATAACTTACATTTAAGATATTTTTGACACTTGTTGGGATAGATAACAAAAGCACATTTTGGAAGTCAATGGATAACAGCGGTAGTGGAGCGAACTTCAAAATTTCTGTTATAAGAAAATCGTGCATTGAACATTCTTTTATCATCACGCCACAAAATGCCATGTTGTAATCAAAACTTCAAATCTTTATGCTCGCATTTTTTCAAGCATTTGAATGCGAGAAGTCAGAGAGGAAAGAAATGATTCGACAAACATATTTAGTTCTCTGTTAAAGGTGATGAATCTGCAAGCATAAACATAACGCTATTAATGATTAGGATAAATACGAATTTTAATTTATAATTTCCGTCTGATATATGAAGAAAACCAATGCGCACTCACAGAACAAACAATCGATAAAATTATTAATGATGTTACGGTTTCATCACATTGTTCATACTTATCCATAAGAATTCTCAATCGAATTAATTCTTATATGAGTTTGAATATTTCTTTCTCTGATCATTCTTTATTTTTTGCTTTGCTTTGCAACATTCTCGAGCATTTTTTTCAATTAGATTCTTCTCAATTTTGCTTTGGAAACTTCTTCAGTTTCATTTCCATTTTCAACATGCATTCGCGATTGTTAAAAGACTTTTACATAAATAAATTTAACTCATGCACAAAACTTGGTGTATGCATAAGGCATTCTTCTTGCAGCTTTAATTTGATTCAGTGGCGTTGAGAAAACCTTGTTAAAATGCAATTTATTTATACAAATTACTGGAAACACTACAAGAGAAAAATATGCCGCATGTGTATTGAATTGAACGTTGTATAAAATAAGTTGTGGCACTAAGAAATACTGAAAAAAAATTAATTTTTGTTTAGAAAATAGAATAAATGTAGATAAGGAGCTGTTGATAATTTTATGATGAGTGAAACGAGGGTAATTCAGTCATAACTTCAAAATTTAAACGACCTAATGACCACCAATCACAATCTTTAATCATCGAGCTTCCATTATCCTTTGCCTCGAATTTTATAAGCAATTTTTTCGTTCTGAAAGACTATTAATTTTCATTCCAAATAAACGACGCCAGTTAATTGATGATAATGATATTCAATGAAATTGCCGTAGTTAATGGAGCAAAACAAGAACTGAGAATTAAGTCAAGTATCAAAACCCTTTTCAACTCATAAATGGATCTAATGATCGTTAATTTTATATCTTTTAAAAAACATCATTTTATTTGTAGAAAAGCGTGTTTCATGTGTCTTCGTAATGCCTTCATTCTAGATGTTCAATAAAATATAAAAGAATTTTATTCAAAGTCGACCTGAAAAAGTTTCTTTGTGAGAATTTAAATCGAACATTTTTTTTAAACATCATTTTGTGATCGTGTCTGACTTCGTAAACGTTTAATAACAATTTGGAAGTAAATTTTGTATAATTATTCTTTTAATAAATTACCTTCAACAACAAACACGCGATGGATATTCATGCTAACACTGCTCTGATTTGTTTATGCTTTCCATTTTGAGAATGTTTTGGGGCTACACATGTTAAGTTGATCTCTTATCTAATTTCATAGACATGTTGTAATTAACTATGTTAATTTGTTCCACTCTGCCTTACTGATTCCAACTTAGCACACTTTACATGAGAAGGGTTGATTACTTATCATTTCATTTCATTATACTGCAGTATAAAAAAACTGTTTTAAGTTTAAGGCTGTTTTGAGCATCAATCATAAACCCGATTATCAAGTGAATATGTGCTGTTAACAATGCAATTTGCATTTATGCACTCCGGCACTATTGGCACGATGTATGTACAACGTTCATATCTACATACTTTCATAAGGTGAAGAAAGGAAAATTGAAAGACAACGATGAGAAGATGGGAAGAGAAAGATACATTTTCAAGTTAAAAACCTACAAAAACTCTTGAGAAGAATTTATAACCCATTAAGCGAAAGATAATATGTCTTCACCCAATTATCTTTTAACAAAATTATGTTTGCAAATATAAACTCAATAAATAAATATTTTCGTATGTTCATGAGTTTATTAACATTTATGTTGTGTTGCTTGTTGAGTTGCTTAAGATGAAATGAATTGTGTTTTTGAGGGTATGGAAGGAATCAAGAAAGGGCTTTAATTTACTGGGAAGAAATTAAATTAAGTCACGAAGAAATGTTGCTTATTAAAAAGAAATTAAAATTGAGAATCTTGTAACATCACTGATTGAATCTTCCACTGTTTTCATACAGAACTAACCATAAACAGAATAAAAATCTTTAAAGAACTCAAAACGTATAATTAGCGATACTTCAGCTTCACTTTTTTAAAACAACTCTCTCAATCTTTAAAAGTAGAATTCTAGCATGATCATTTCATTGTCTTGGCTTTTGATACTCCTTACAATTAAGAGTAATTTGCACTTTTAATTGATACGATCTTGTGCCTTTTCTCCGTCTTAAACTCTTTCGAATTGCATATTTCATATATAAACCAATTTTCATTTTAACCGCAAATTATATGTCGGTGTTAATTGAATTTCAATTTAATGACTTTGCTCTGATTTCTGAGTGGAAAAATATTGCACGATTAATATTTGGCACCTTGTGTGCTCATATCGTTTCGAGCTGAAAATAAGAGATAAGTTAGAAAGATTAGATAAAAAGGAAATAGCCCATAAATTAATATTTCAAAATTAGAACAAACTGAACACCGAAATGCAGAAGTGGATTTTAACGATGCAATTGATTTGATTCATTTCCAAGCCCCCAATCATCTCTGCATGCCGAAAATACTTTATCGAAAGAACCTTAAGAATTATTATTAACAAGCAATTTATTTTTCATTTAATATATTTGATCAGACTCAATATATTTATATGTATGAACTTTTAGTTTAAAGTGTTTTCACGAGATCGTAAATAATTTTTCAACATCGCTGCCTCATTCATTCATTATTCTCGATTATACATTTTTCCGCTTCTCTCTCCAAGCGCGTTCGTCTCAAGCTCTCCAAAAAAGAAAGAAAAAAAGTTTATTTTTGTTTTTCTTTCCCGCCTCGGGCGCTGTTCGTTTAATAAATTAAAGTATATATCAGCAAAGGAACCCCATTACCCATACCATTATTAAATTACAAATACTTTGCGATTCTGTTTATATTTCGATGTGGAGTGAGAAGACGAACGAAGTTTATTAAAATTTTTGTTTCTTTTTAAAGCAGTTCGGTATAAAGAAATCAAGCGGGTCGGGTGAAAACAAGGAATAAGAAAGACTGAGAGATGGAGATAAAAGCATGGAAATCTTTAATTATCAATCAAAGGCGTGGTTGTGTTATTTTCAGTTTGTTAAATATGTTTGTATGATGATCTTTAGTGTAATATATAGCTTTGAATAAGATATAATTAAATTATATATTACAAAGCTGTTTAGCAATCTGAAAGTTTAATTTTCTCCACAGTGCCACCTTTTTAAAGTAAATATTCTTCATCGCACCATACATAAATATAAATGTAAGACGATGAGCGCAATGGAGTGAAATTATAAACGACTATGACCTATGGGGCATGAATTATTATTATGGGGCTGAACAATCGTTCATTTCTTCTCGCATTCACAAGTCGTTGTTTTGATATTTCAATTTAGTTTGTTAAGCTTATTTGTTTTCTCCATTGTAATTAGAGTTGTGTATACGTTTTGGGTGTTTGAAGCACTCAAAATCCTTTAGAAGAATCCATAGAAGAATATGGAAGGGCAGGAAATGTTTTGTGATTAAATACCTTATGGTTGATCATAAATAATCAGCGTGACAATACACAAACTGTCGTGATTAATGAATTAATTGAAGGTCGGAAATTGATTGAATTGAGAAGCTTTTCTTCTTCGTTTTATTTCTTATATCTCTCTAATAATTCTATTCAAGCTTAAAATGCTTCAAAAGGAAAATCAATTTGGTAAGAAAAAAAAGACTTGAGATTAATCACCGATGCAGGATGAATACAACAATTGAATCTATTCTGACTTATATTGATGATCATCATAATCGGTTTTTGTTGAGCGACTATTTGATTATTCGTTCTTTTAAATCGCGTGCAGCGCGTTCTAAATTGATCAAATTACGAAAGGAAATTGTGATAAACGAATGGTGTAATTACGGGTGTTTATGTATGAGAGTTAGCGTTCAATCAATAAATAAAAGGTGCTCCAGGTCGATTAATATATGTGTAAAGTTTCTTTTGAATATTTGTAATACTTTTGATTTATGTAACTCGTTGACTCTGATTAGATATTTAAATGTTGAATGATAAATTTAGTGTAGAGATTGATCCAATTGTATGTAGAATTTTGTTTCCATTAAAAACCGACTAATTATAAAGTCACTGACCATTCCAATGATCATTTATAGTCGGTAATCTTAAAAGCAAACAAATGAAACTTTGATTTAAATAAAAAAGCAGTTCAATGATGTTTCAGTACAATCACAATACCCACGAGCGAGCTTCAATTACCATTAAAGCGACTAAGTATACGAAATTTCATTATTATCAAGACATTGTTGGAATTGTGATAAGCTGGTAAAGAAATTTTGAGTTCTTAGAAATATTTTTTACACAAATGGAATAATAAAAACTCTTTTACTTTGTTTCTCATTGTTTCTTTTCCCTTCTTTTTTTTTCATCAGAAAAAAAAGTTTTTTATTATTCAAATGTCGTTTTGGAACTAATTTAATGTTAACATAAGCTGCATGAACGAATGGAAGGATTCTATTAAATTATGAGCTTGATAGAAATCTTCAAAGAACATTGATGTGACTTTGTTTCAAATGAAATGGACAAGAAGTTTAAAAGATGTTCGTGCAATATCATATGAAAATTAAACTCATAAATTTCCATGTGAAACTTTTTTTTGGCACAAAAATTTATTTACTTAAACATTCCCGTTGAATATCTGCCATGAAAAACAACAAAAAAAAAAGTGAAAAGAGAACTGCCGACAAAAGAACTGCATGCAATATTTTTCTTTTACAATTTCAAATCAATTTTTATTTATTGTACAATTTACTATCACATTAAAATATTTAATTTTCACTGTAAACATTTTCTATCCATTTAAATGAAATAAATATAAACTTATGAATCATTCTTTAGTTTCCTTCTGTTCATGTAACGAATTTAACGGTAAAGGTCGCAATAGCAGTTTGTAATTACACGAACATGAATATGTTTCACACTAATTTCATTGCAGTTTTGCCAAACAACAACATAAAACAAAAGGAAACTTTACAGAAGAAGGAAGGTTGGAAGATATGTGAATTGACAGATACCGTAATTATGTACACAATTTAACTCTTGCGATTACCTTATACATATGCGGTAAAGTAATCACGCACCTTCGTTTCCATTCATCATTGTCTTCTCTCAGCCGCACAGCAGAGAGCGATTGCATTTATTCACAATTGCGAAACTTGATGCCTTTTCAATTTATACGTTGCTGCTGATGCTGCTGCTGCTCAATCAGTAAAATGTATCTTCATAATGAGCGCAATTTTGTGCTAAAACGAATGTCAATTCAACGGCAAATCAATTTCAATTTTCGTTTGTTTTTCGAACTGCAAGTTCTTCACTATTTATGGTCGCGTCTTTGACATTCCTTAAATCTCTTTTCTGTTCTTGTATTTTTCTTTCTTTTTTATGCGAGTATGTAAAGCAAAAGGTAAAATGTTTGTCTTCAATCAAAAGCAGTTGTAAAATTACTTTTGATAGAATAATTTTCATGCCACATTGTCTTCGTCTTCTTCCTCGATATCAATCTCGTCGTCCATCATTTCACCATCGTCAGAGTCGAAATTCTTTGGGCTTCCGGTTGATTTGTTACCAGACTTTGAATCGCCATCTTCTTGTTGCATCCTTTTATGTTTCGTGCGACGATTTTGAAACCAAACTTTTACCTGATCATTTCAAATGAAAGAAGAAAAGGGTTAAAGAGTTTTATTAATTAAATTTTGAATTAAAATAATTATTAAGGGATTGAAAATTTATGTTTCCTTGTGTTGAATGTCATTTTATTTGAAACAAATCATCGAGCCATAAATGACATGAAACATAAAAGTTTATGCATTACAGATAAATCCATTAAGAAAGAGTTTACATAGCCATTGTCAACACTGTCTGGTTGTTCGTTTCTATTCGTCGTATCGTGTCATATAGCGTTGTTTATTTGCAAATGACAAACAAAACAAGCATGGCAAATTATAATTTATCTTTTCCAATCTCATTCGTTGCTCGAATGATGTTTGTAAAACTCTCAAAACAAATTTTATAAGAAGCTTTATTGGGGGATATTCAAAATGATTTTTCATGATCAAATCGCAACGATATTGATTCTGATTGCTTTATCAATTCAATTACGCATTCATTTTGATGTTTAACAAAATGAAATTTAAATTAATTTTTCGTTTCTTTTTCAGCCACTAAATATCGTGATAAAAAGCTTTTTAAAAGCACTTTCAGAAGGGTGAAAATCGCGTGTATTAATTTCATAAATCATTTTATTTAATTGCATTTAATATCCAACAATGTTGCCTAAGGTGATGTGTGTGTAGATATTTATATTGCCTGCTTTATAACCTGCTGATATTGATAGTTTCTACGTGATATTGATTTCTTGCATAACTAATTTCGCGACCAGACTGCAAAACTTTTTTTTATTTTAAATAGAAATCTTAAATTCATCATTCAAATGAAGCTTCTGGAATTGTTTCTTAACATTTTCGAAGCATTTTTATTAACGTTCACATTAAAATTGAGAAAAAAATTTAAATTCCATTAATTTGCATAATTTTTCCCACTCTTAGTATCATAAAAAAGATAATAAATATGACATCCAATTGGTGAAAAGAGATAATTAAGAAATGGTTTGGTTCACTCGTAAAAAAAAGCTTTATAGATATCATTTCAAATCGAAACAGGTTTTACATCTGGAAATTTAATTCCGAAGGGTTTCTCTTTATCTCTGACGTTTCCTTAAATATTTTAAATGGCTGATCCGGTATTACAAAAGTTAATAATCTCGCCAGTGTTTAAAATGAGTTTAAAAATATGAGAAGATAAAATGTTGTATTGGTTATGTCTGGGAAACATCTTGGAATGATGTAAAGCTTCAAGCGATACAATTCTTACGAACTTTCTTTTAACATTCATAAAAAATGTGACATGCTGTTAAGAATTCTCACTTTTCAACATTTCGGAGCATAAATCATTGGCCGTTTAGTAATGCGAATACAATAATTATTTCATAAATTCTTCTCTTTCTCGATGCCTGCTCGAAAAATTTCAACATTCACGAAATGTGTTAAATTTACAGTGTGAACATTAATTTCTGTTATTTCAGTCGAGTGTTATAGCCAAATGAATGTGAAGCGATTTGTTCGAAAGTCTTTTTATGTATCAATATTTTCGTGTTCGAATAAACTGCGTTCATTCATTTCTCTGTTGGTCCGTGGTATTAACACTCAAAGATTGCCATCGCCAAACATTGAAGAACATAAATCAACATCGTTTACCTTCACTTATGTTTGAATCTCAGTGAAGCATTCCGGAATATGCGCAAATTATCAACTTAAAAACATACATAAAAAATGATGAAAGTCTCGTAAGGAAAACCAATTATCTTAAACACCTTCTCATCCTCTTAAAGTGAGAATCATTTCCAAAGCGTCTTCAGTTTTATTAGTACAAGGAGAAAAATCTTCGGATGAAACGTGCTGAATATCTTGCTCCACGCTAAGAGAGTGAACTAACATAAAAACGATAAAAATGTTGCGAGTAAAATAAATAAATTCCACCAACAGCATCAATTATCTCGTTTATTTGCGATCCAATTTAGTTAAAATGCTTTTTTTATGTTTTTATGCTTCGCTTTCAAGCACTTTGGAGTATAAGGTGATGAAGATTTTATGTATAAAAGGTTTGAATTTATTGAGCTGCGCATTTTCATCGTCATCCTCCATCATTTCTACAATTTTTTTTCTTCTCTCGATTTTCAACACCCAGCAATTTACCGCTTTGCGCGAGGGTATTTATTTTATGTATTATCTCGCCACCCCCTCTCGCACATCACTTAATTCTCTTCAATTTTTTTCTCTTTGTTTGGCTAAGCTCAATTTGCTGTTGATGGCGACCATAGAGAGTCGAAGTAAGACAACATGTAATGCAATAACATTTATGTCAATAATTACACATCTCACACAACTCTCGACACGTCGTCTTCCATCCCATCAACTAATCAGATTTTTCTCCAGAGACTTTTTCTCTTAAAAACATTCTCATCATCATCGGTCCTTATGTTCCTTTCTCGCTTAACAAGATCTTTTAATTTATTTCGTTACATGTCAGAGTTCCCAGCTTTACTTTACGTTTCCATTTAATATAAATTGACAGATATTGCTTTGAGTCTATTAAGCTTTCTCTCTTTCCTTAGATAAGCAAATAAATATCTCACCCTTAGAAAGTGTTTTGTTCGTTCGATTCAACGATGATTCCTGCTGATCTAACAGCATCAAATCTCATCTGCGATATTAAAATGGAAATCATAAAAAAGAACCAACGAGAAAAGAACAAGAAAAGACGAGTCAACCCCTCACATAATCAGATTGTAGATCATAATTTTCTACATCTTCTCCCCATGAAGTATGATTTGAGTTGAAATTTATTCCAAAACGTGTAACATGAAAATGTGTATATATCATAACATTACACCCCTTAAAAAAGCACGAACGACATGAACTGAAATGGAACTCATAATTGGCTAATCCGGCTTCAATGAAATTTATGACGTGGAAAAGTGCTTTTGGTATAAATTTGGCTCGATGATTTTTTTATTATTATACTTATTGCCATTGTTCACAACTTTTTTGTATTCATTTTTCATTCTCTCCCTCTTTGTAAACTGAGAGGACTCTGAGGATTGTTTACATAGGATAACGATGTCGACGCCATTTTCTCACCCAAAAAGAAGTCGCGTTTAAGGATGAAAATTGTCGACAAATGAAATAATTAGTTTTCATTTGAATTTGATACTTTTTTTCTATAAAAAATTGAGGATTATGTCACATGTTTATGTGAGATGAAAGAAATAAAATATTTAATTAAGCAAACGAACAGGAAAGACATGAAAAACCAACATTATTACGCCAATGTGCGTTGCAATAAACATTTATGAATGAATGTTATAAATTCAAAGTGAAAGCTGATTTTATAATAATAATTAAATAGGAAACGATTAGAAACGACAAATAGCAATTAATTTGAGTTTGTTTTGCTATAAGTTGAAGTGTTGCATGGAATTGTAATTTAATTAATAAGACATTTGTGTGCAAAATGAAATTCTCAAGCTTCCATTTTCCAGTTAATTGTTCAGCTTTGACGTTTGTAGGCTAATGCGATTAGTCGATTACTTGTATGCACATAGCATGCAGATAATTTCCAACGATCATCTACACTTACCTGAGTTTCTGTTAAGCTTAATTGCTGAGCTAATATCTTCCGTTCAGCGCCCACAACGTAATGATTCCCCTCAAAGGCATGCTCCAATTTTAGTAGTTGAGATGGTGAAAACGCTGTACGAACTCGCTTTGGCTTTCGAAACGGTTGAAGAAGGAAATCTGGAAAAGCTGAAGTTGAACGATTACAATGTAAATATTTTCGTCCCTCCAAGTGCAATTCATAAGATTTTTGGCGTATAAATTATTAGCATAACATGCTTGACTGGTTATGCGAATGTAAATAATAAAACATTTTTGCACAAAATTATTTTAAATGACTCGTCGGACGATAGAAGTCAAGCATAATTGATCAGCCACCCATGAATAATAAATAATTCTTCATGAACTTCATTACACGATCAACGCATGTACAATGATGCATAATTATGATAAAAATAATTTTTTACTGCTCTTAATATTTTGCTTTTGTCGTTCCAGTAAAATATACTTACATGAAAAACCTCATAAATTTAATCACATTGATTAAAATTCTTAAACTTTGATCTCATTTTCTTGAAAAAGGAGATCAAAAGTCATGTTTAAGTATTTAATCAAGTCGACAACTTCAACTTTTATTACCACTGATAATCGATTGTTAGTTCTTACCATGCTTACATTCAACTAATTAATGCCTACAGATAAAAAAGCAATCAATAAACGATGATTTAAGATCTCAATTAAGTGTTGAATGGCAATGTTTTATTTTTTTATAATTGCGCATTTTAAAAAAGTGAGAAAGAGTATGAAAAAAAAATGAATTTATAAAAATTGCTAGCACTAACAACATGACCAACTCATATGCTTACTCGTTTCATCAATATCACGTACACTCGCTTTAATTAAAATATATTGATCCTACTTGTGATGTACGTAAATATTCATTCGATGATGTTGAAGGTGCAGTAAATATGCGAGTATAAAAACTTGTTTGGTTAATGACGTCTAAGTGGCGTTGAATTATCAATTGATCATTTAAAACAAGTCACTATGTATAATTTATTTGTTTTGTGCAGTTAAACAGTCAAGCAGTCTCTAGATCTCTCAACTCTTGGTGGTAAAATTTACATAATTATCTCGATTTTTCAGTTAATTGGCATTGCTTTGAATGGTTATTTTTATCTCTTTTAAACTGGAAAATGAAGTTAAGATAATCATTTAAAAACATATTTTCATATTTTGCATTTTAAAACGTCACAACTTATTTAGCTTGGAGTCAGATTATAACAAACTATCAACATAAAATATGCTGCTGTTACTACTGCTTGTCAAAACTTATTAGAGATGTTATCACCTCGTTCCATAATTATCATCTCACAAATATCTTCGATGGAAATTGTCAAAGAGAAATGATAGACACATTGCAACATGTTATTACTTAATAGCTGCCAATTAGTCGATCATTTCATCAGCCACAGAACATTGAAAAGTTGGAACGTTCGTTAACACGAAGATAACAGTTAACGTCGCTTGCCAAAAACATAATGCATGTTTATATCGGTGAGAAGAGTTGGTAAATGGCGACATGATTAAGATAATGATGATAAATATATGCGTAAGGTAATTTTTCAGCGTTTTTTTGGACAGCGTTAACATCACTAAAGTTAAAGGACGCTCAACCTAAGCACATCCTAATTAAACGCTTTTAAGTAGGCATGGCATGTTTCTGAATGTAGAATTTGAGGGAAACATATTTTTAAATTATGTCCATTAGTGTATCGCTGCATAAAATTTAATTTATTTATGTACTCGCTTGTTTCGTTTATTAAAAAATAAAAATTATCATATTTAATGTTTAATTGTGTAATAAATGCCATGACAGATGAAAGAGTAAAGTGGAATGATAATGAGAAAGATGAAGTCAGGAAGGATGTTACAACAATTGAATCTTTCCGTGTCATCCGCCAGTTTCTCTAATTTACATTTTTTTTATCTTCATTCAACTTTTGATTTGCATGATGTTGTCAGGGCTTACAGAAGTTCTTGTCATTCAAAGTAATAAAATAAAATTAAGGAATCTTTGTAATCCATTCATTGATCTACCAAACAAACAACAAGAACGATCACTCAAAGTTGCTACCAGACAGTAATTCATTATTTGGTAACTTCGTAAACTGTGTGCACAAATCTGATTGTTAAAGCGATTTAAATGCTGAATCTCAGAACGCGAATCCACCACACCTTTATATTTTGATTTTAAATTGTCTCTCTTAAGTGAATAATGAATAGGGTTGTAAAGTGAGACGATGCATGCAAAAGAGCTGAGTGAAATAATAAGCTCAAGATACTTATAAATTAATCGCCCACTCACCTATTAAATATCTATTCGAATCGACACTACCACACATTGCCAGTGACTTAGCTTTACCAAAGGCATTTTATCTGAATTTATTAAGTCACAATCGTAAATGAATGAAATTAATTTTCGCTTCAAGAAGTCGCTCAGTGGACACATAATTGTGAACTTAAGTTGTGAAGTTTATTTTTTATTCTACTGGTAATTAATCAATAGACAACAGACATTTTATTACTTGATGTTGAAAACTTTCTTTTCAATTCGCTGCATGTTTCATACCTTATTTTATTGTTTTTCTGCTTTGCTTTTGCTCTGTTCAGTGTTCACTGATTGAACAATAAAGTCATAAACTTTTACTTGAATTATATTGATTAGCTGGTGATTTAAACACGCGTTCATTGTCTTGGTATGGATATATTTATATACGTCATAATGAATGGAATAAAATATAAAATCGCTGCTACCTTCATCTTCACAAGTAGCGTGAGACAACAAAGTTTGATGGTCGACCAACCAACGAGATTATTACTAAATGAATGTCTTGAATATTCATTTTAATTTCTGATTAACTTCAGATTGACTTGTGATTAGAAGGGGATTAAATTTAATTAAAAATATTACTGCACGCTTGTCATTAGATGTGAAAATCGATTTGCTTTTGACACTTTTATGGTATGAAAATAATGATGACAGAAATGTAACGATAAAATGATATATCATACCAATAATCCTTCGCAAATGTAAGAAATATTAATTCTATATGATATAAGAAAGATTAAAGTAAACATAAACATATCAAATTTGTCTACAGATATTTTCCTTTTGGATTAACAATCAGCTTTAAAAAGAAATAAAAAAAAAATATTTATTTATCGAAAGTCCAAATTAAAAGACTGTCAAAAATAAATTATTTTAGATTTTGAAAGTCATTTTAATGCAGTTCAATTACAAAATAACAGAATGTTGAAAGTCAGCATGGGGTTGTATAAACAATGGAATTATTAAAAGGGGAATAAATAAAAAAGGAATGAAAAAATATTTTTTTTCGCACCAAACAAGAAAATCTATAAAAAGTGGAACACCGGAGGGAAGAAATTTTGGTTCGTAAGCAAATTGAATAATTTTTTTATTAAGTGCGATAATAAAGTGTCTGATGGATGGCTGATCAATTGAGCGATTCATTGTTCATGTTGAATTGGTATAAATAAACAAAATAAATGAAGAAGAAGAACTTTACTCACTTCCTGGGAATCGGTGCGGAAAAATTCGACCGTGACGACTCAAAAGCCATGGATAAAGAGGGTAGCTGTCTCGAGGCAAGTTTGGATTATGGAGATGAGGGAGATGATGTGGTGGCAGAGGTCCATTGAAGCCTGTTTGAGCTGCTTGTGCATGAACTAAAGCAGCAGCAGCTTGAAATTGCAGAAAGTGTGGATGTCCCGGCGGAAGATCTGTGTAGGGAGGTAATTGGTGACTGTGAGGTGGTCCTATCAACGAAGGTCGATTCATCATTCCGGCGGGAATGCCTGGAACCATAATTGGAGGTCTTGAATTTTGAGGTGACGGCGTTCTTGTCGGTGACGCTTTAAATTCTCGATTATTATTTTGCACATCTTGGTCACTTGATTCAGACAGTCTCGTAATTAAAGATTTATTTTCAACTTCAGCATTTTGTGGTGATGGAGTCAAAGTTTGTCGCGATCGTCGAATTATATGAGAATATTCACGTCGCAAATCAGTCGGCGATGTTGGCAATTTTGGTAAATTTTCATGCAACGCATCATTTGCATCATCATTATTTGAATCTTTTAAATTTTTTCCAACAATTGAATCAATTGAGAATCCAATTTTGGGTTTTGCAGTTGGTGGAGAAATCATCGTAATTGGTTGAGCCGAAGGCATCATTTTTTCATAGCAATTCACTTAACGTCTTAAGTTTTCCTTCTCTTTGTTTTTTTTTCTTCACAATATGTACTATTTAATTTAATTCACTAAATATTTATAAGATTCACTGATTATTTCGTTGTTATCTCTTAAATATTTCAATGTAAAATGTCATTCCGAGTCGAATTATGAATGATTTAATTAATTGATGATAATGACGCTTAATTTGTGTTCCTTAATTTAGTGATAATGAACGTGTGATGAGCGAGAGAGAGAAAATGTCGCTTTTTTTATTCAACTTGGCGAATACACGCAACCGAGACGCGCAAACGTTGAAGACAACTCGAGATATAATAAAAATTGAGAATTTATGGTGAGCTAATGAAGTGCCTCGAGAAATATTTGGGCGGATCGCATGTCAGAGTGAATTTCATTGGAAAATATTAACTCAACACTGGGCGGAGTCGTCGCTGCGCTTATGTACAAGCAAACGGGAGAAAGAGAGAAAGAAGGAGAGAAAATTCGCTCTGAAAATATTTCGAGTCAACATAAAAATATTTATTCAATTAAGAACATTTATCTAGATATTTATTTTATAGAATTATTTATTAATTAATTATTTCACGTTTCAAATTTAGGGACATAATTTTTTATTTATCAAAAATTTTAATTTTCTGTTATTTTCAATTTTATTTATTGAAGGAAGAAAAAAAGAAAAAATAGATTAAAATCATTTTGTTTTATTTGTTTGGAATCCTATAGATATAGATCAAGTTATTTAATAATTTCAGGGAATTTATTCAATGATAACAACTGACAATCTCAATGTTCGGTAAGGATTCAAAGAGTTTACAGAAAAAGTGCCAGAAATTCTTTCTACACTAAAATAATTTTTTTAATCTTCTTTCCATGGAATTTTCTTTACGTTATTGAAGCTGTACGAGTCAGAGCTTTAAATGTATTAATGTTGTAGCATAGGAATTATGATTATGCTATTGGAGTAAATTTCAATTCCATATAAAAGTTTCAAAGCTCCAATAAAAAATTTTTATGAAAATTTAGAAAGCAAGATAACTTTTCGTATTTTCTTCTTTAAACAATTAATTAAACAAATGGTAGGAGGTACAAAAATAATGATTTTGATACAACAAATCCGTCTAACTAGGAAATAATTTTTGACGACTGAAAACATTTCTTCATTCCTTTTCATATTGCGAGATTAAGCTAAACAAATTATGGAAAGTTTCAATGTTAATCGTAATATTTTGAAGATATAAGAATAATCTTTAAATAGTTTTAAATATTTTCCATTTCTGTTTGTCGTCTAGTAAACGACAACAATAATTTATAGCGGAAAATTATAAATTGAATACAAATTAAACGACAGAATAATCTACAAAGGTCGTCTGGTCATTACGTCGCTAACTTATTTGAAAGATTATTGAAAGATGAACAATTGACATCTTTCAATTAACTTCAATAATCATATAATCTCTTTGCATGCGATGATATTCCTTCTGATATTTCTCAGAAACTTTTTTTATTTTCATTCTCACAAACTTTTCATTGACGTAACTTAAAAAGACGAAAGAAAAAGAAATGATGAATAAAATTAAGAAAATTTGTTTTATGTTTCTTAAATATTCATCTTTGTTTCCTTACACAACAAGCACTGCACTGTACGATTTTTCTCCCTTTAATTTTTTTGATTTACGAACTATTTTTGCCATGATAAAAGATAATTTGTGTGTATGCAACGATCACCAGCATTAAATGTGAGAAAGGATAAATTAAATTATCAATTAGCATGAACAATCATTTTGATTTTGTCGTGTATTGGGCTCAGGATTCAGTGTTATGTTGGGGAAGCCGCCTGTCTCCATATCTTCAGTTTCCTGGGCGAGAGCGTTCTTGGCGATTGTTTGAAAAGCGAGGTCAACATTAATTCCCTCCTTGGCTGATGTTTCGAAATATGGAATATCATTTTTAGACTGACACCATTGCTGAGCTCGTTTACTTGAAACCTAAAAGAAAAACACAACAAAAATCAAATTCAAACTTCTTTTGATAAATTTTCATTCATTACTCACAGCTCGATTCTCCAAATCAATTTTATTTCCCAAAACAACAAATGGGAAATGTTCCGGATTTCTTGGACTTGCTTGAATTAAAAATTCATCGCGCCAGGAATCAAGGTTCTTGAATGTGTTTGGAGCTGTAGTGTCAAATACGAGAACACAACAATCGGCACCACGATAAAAAGCGACACCGAGAGATTGAAAGCGCTCTTGACCAGCTGTGTCCCATATCTGCAAAAAATTAAGAAGAAAATAAACATGTAGACATTGTATCATTGTATTGATGTCGCAATAAGAATGTCAAAATTATAAACAAGATTATGACGATGACTCACCTGCATAGTCACAACGCGATCATCCACGACGACTTCCTTTGTTAAGAAATCAGCACCGATTGTAGCCTTGTACTGATTTGAAAATCGTTTGTTGACATACTGATTCATGAGTGACGTCTTTCCTACACTGGAATCTCCCAAAATGATCACTTTTAAAAGAACCTTCTTTCTTGTGGCCATTTCTTTATGTTTCTGATTCTGTAAGTATTAAAATTATTTTTCTCTTTTACATTAGTCATTGATGACGAAACCAGCAGAACGTTAATTAGATTTAGCATTAAATATCATCACTTGAGACGACTTTACCAACTACATACACATACAACTAAAATTAGATCTCGTTATTAAACGATAATTTTTCACTCTTATCAGTTTTTAGGTAGTTAAATATGAGTAACAATCTTTCATATTAAACCATAAAAATCCTTGGGTTATTTGCGTATGATAGAAATCAAAGATCTTCTGTAAACCCAAATGATGATTTAGAAAATAATGCGCAGCTAAATAAAAAACTTGTGAAACAAAGGAAATCAAAATTATATCTTAAACTGACTATTTGACTTAAAATCAAAAGCTTAAAAATACATTAAATTATTTATTTTGTTATATTTTACCTCGTTGAATTATAAAATTTGATATTATCGATGTTAATAAGACTTAATTGATATTTTTATGAATTTTAAGTTTCAACTTTTTTTTTGTGACCACGAAATTAATATTTAGCACTTTTCTTTAGCACTCTTCTTTAGCACAACAAAAGAAATTTCCCTGTTCTAAAACATGACCATGTTTGCTAAACTTTAGTTTTTTTTCGTCATAATTTTTAGTCGCGAAATAAAATAAAATGTCTTTATCAAGTTTACTTCCTGCTCCACTTAATAAAGTATTCGACAGAGACGATGAAAAAACAGTAGTGAAGGGTGAGAGAGAGATATTAACTCGTATTTCTTAGAAATAATTGATTTATTTTTCATTTACAGTAAATTTAGGAGCGCTTCAAAATGCCAAGTCCACAGCACCTCCTTATGGTGCTAGACGAGGATTTATACCAAGAACAGAAAACGACTATGGTGATGGTGGAGCATATCCCGAGATTCATGTCGCTCAATATCCATTGGGAATGGGAGCACCAAATACTGGTGGAAAAAAGTCAAATGCACTTGCACTTCAAACAGACAGCACTGGAAAGATCAAATACGATATCATAGCTAAACAGGGACATGCAAAAGATAAGATTGTCTACTCAAACATAAATCAATTACTTCCAGCAGAAGTTTTAGCTGAAGATGCTGAAGAATTGCAGCGACCATCAGAAGAGGAGATCCAGGACATCACAGAAAGTACAAGAAGAGCATTAGAGAAATTGACGAATCAAAAGATTGCTGCTGCAATGCCTGTGAGAGCAGCAGAAAAAGCCGGACCTGCTCAGTACATTCGTTACACTCCTGCACAACAAGGAAATGGACAATTTAATTCGGGAGCTAAGCAACGAGTCATTCGGATGGTGGAAGCTCAAGTTGATCCTTTGGAACCACCAAAGTTTAAAATTAATAAGAAAATTCCTCGAGGACCGCCGTCACCGCCAGCTCCTGTTCTTCATTCACCATCTCGAAAAGTCTCAGTTAAAGAACAAAAAGAGTGGAAAGTTCCTCCTTGTATCAGTAACTGGAAGAATGCAAAAGGTTATACGATTCCTCTCGATAAACGTTTAGCTGCTGATGGTCGTGGCTTACAACAAGTTCACATAAATGAAAAATTCGCCAAAATGGCTGAAGCACTCTACATTGCTGATCGCAAAGCGCGAGATGCTGTTGAAGCTCGAGCACAACTTGAGAAGAAATTAGCACAGAAGGAAAAAGAGAAGAAGGAAGAACAATTACGACAAATGGCACAACGAGCACGTGAAGAACGAAATGGTTTACGTCATCCAACAGCAGGCGATGCTGAAGTGTCAGCTGAAGTCCGTGAACGTGATGAGATTCGCGATCAAAGACATAAAGAACGTGCTCGTGATCGCAATCTAGCAAGAGCAGCACCCGATAAGAGATCGAAGCTTCAGAAAGAACGTGAGCGTGACATTAGTGAACAGATTGCTTTGGGAATGCCAGCAAAGACGCAGTTCGGTGGTGAAAGCCAATTTGATCAGCGATTATTTAATACAACTAAAGGTATGGATTCTGGATACGGTGACGATGAAGGTTACAACGTTTACGATAAACCATGGCGTGAAAGTGGAACTTTGGGCTCTCATCTTTATCGTCCGAGCAAACAAATCGATCAAGACATTTACGGTGGTGACTTGGAGAAAATTGTTAGCACAAGTCGATTTGTTCCTGATAAAGAATTCTCAGGAACTGATCGATCAGCACAGAATCAGCGTCAAGGACCAGTGCAGTTCGAGAAAGAGGACGATATCTTCCAACTTGATAAATTCTTGGACACAGCTAAGAAAGGATCGAAACGGAAAGATGACGGGCCGAGTTCGAGTAAATCGTCAGATCACAGCGAAAAGAAAAGGCGTCGTGATTAAATTTTCTTTCATTATTCAATAATTTCTTTTATAATTTAAGATTGAACATTTCTTTATATGTTACCTGACATAATCTGGTAGTTGAAAAGCACTGAAAGAAATAAATAAAAAACTTAAAATCAATTTTATAATTTTATTTTCTTCGTTTCTATGGAATTTAATGAATTTTTAAATCAAAATTCTTTAATCCACATCAATTTATAACATAACAAAATCCGACATCATTTTTTCTAAATTACAAATCACGACTGAACAATTTATTTAGTTTGATTTCTCTGATTGAGGCTTCTCGAAGTATTCCATTCTCCAACGCATGTAACAAACTTTCATTCTATCCCAAACATTATCAAATGAATCCATTGCAGGTCTAACATCCAAAAGAGCGAATTTATATTTGTCATCAACGATTCCACCATCGTAATAGTCGATGACATAGCGAACGTCTTTACCACAACGATCGACGATCCAATCGTGTCTGTCGAATGGCAATTCATATCCCATCCAGTTGCGGATTTTCGCACGAGGACTGTAATCTTGAGCTTTGCCACCGAAACTTTTTAACTTTGGTGATCCACATTCACGAGCATGAAGTGCTTCCCACTTAAGAACTTCTTGCCATGCTTGCTCGTTATTTGCATTGTGAATTTTGATTATGTCATCCATATCCTTAGCAGCGATGTCATCTTTCTGCCATTTCCATCCTTTTCGAAGCATAGCATTCCAAAACATTTGTTGGCTCGGATATTCCCAGAACTGTTTGCCATCTGGACCGGGAACAGCACGTGGGATTGTTGAGAGTTGACGATTAGTAGGAAGAGAGAAAGGTTGGTCTTTTGCTGGCTGTTGATTTGCTGGTGGCATCATGTTTAGTGGATTAATATCACCTTGAACAGGACATTCAGATACTAAAACTGTTTCTTCTTTCTTCACTTCAACTTTTGGTTGATGATTTGCATGCATTGGACATTCTGGAGGAATTTCAGCATTCGTGGACTTGATTTCAGGATGATTTGCTGGCATTTTTGGTTTATCTAAAATATTCACAGCTGACTCTGCTGCAACTGCTATTGACATCTGTTGACCCATTTCTATTCTTCTAGAAGAAAATTCACAAAAATAGAAAACAATAACAATGATTAAATAATCGCTCAATTTATATAAATAAAAGTGAAAATAGATAATAGATAACTCACTTTCAGATAAATCTTTTTAAATAAGTGATATTTTCTGCAATATTTTGAATTCTTTTTAATTTCTTTTAAGGGATAAAATTTTTCAAGGAGTTTCGGAAAATATGCTAAAACTAATGTAATGAAAATGCTAAACATAAATGTGCTAAAAGTCTTTCGAAGTTTGGGTGTTTGCTAATGTTTTGATTTTCTCACATTTTTATGAATTATTAGAAAATAATTTTAAAATGAGTTTAATACGAGCAGTAAGGAAGATATTATCAGACAATTCTCTTTAAATGTCTTATGCAATTGTTTCATATTGTCTTTTAGCTTCAACCATCATTAATTTCTCCTCAAATTCGACTTATTAGCTCAACTTGCGTTCTAAACAAAAACCAATCTGGAAGATATAAAGTTACTCCAAAGAAAGATCGTCCATTGACTTATGAGCAATCGAATCCACCTCACCAAATCGGTCACAGAAAAGCATGGAATTCTTGGAATGTTGGTGAGACATTTAAAAATATTTTAATGCTTTTAATTATTAATTTTTATTAAAATATTTTCAAAGCTAATCTCAAGAAGGAAAAACCAGGAGTTCATCAGAGGGAACCACAAATGATAACTGAAGACTTTTTCATCCGAAAATTCATGACTGCAACCTTCCATGGGATTGTTTGTTCGGAAGTTATCATTAAACGACAATTCAATTTGATTCGAGTGGCTTTTATCATGAGTCGTCAATTGCCGCCTAGAAAAATGTATTTTCTCATCGGATACACTGAAGAGCTTCTTTCCTATTGGCTTCAATGTCCAGTAACTTTAGAAATTAATACAGTAGCTGATAAGAGGGATGTCATTTACAAATATATTTAAGGACGATTCTTTTAAAAATAGAATTTCATTAATAACAAATAAATTAAAAAAAAACATTGAAAATTTCAAAGATGTCATTCGAATTTTTATTGAGGAAGTTTTAAATTCAAAATTTGTTCATTTGTATTAATTTGAGAAAGATTAAAGCCTGAAATCATTTCAATGGACCACATTTCTTCATCACAAGTTTGAAATAGCTCCATCGCCTCCATCCTGTTTTAAAAAGTTTGATACAAGAAAATTCTTCCTTAAAGAATTCTTTTATAGTTTCAAGCGATAAAAATTGGCTGAGTCCAGATAATGAAATGCTTTGAAGTGCAGCAGATTTAATAAGTTCAGCTGTGACACCTTGAAAGTTGAAGTCGTACATTCCAAGTTTTAAATATTTTAGCTTGAGATGATCATCCAAAATTTGCTTCAAACCTTGATGAGAAATGTCACTTATTCCTGATATTTTGACGAGTTCCAGATTAGGACAAGCACTGATGGTATTAAGGATTGATTTCATGTTATGGCTTTCAATGTTTTTAACTTTGAATTCCTTTAGATTTTCATGTTTTATATCTTCATCGATGACAAAATTATCTTGATCTCCATCTGAATTATTGCACACGAATTCAAACGTTTCAAGTTTTATAAAATACTTTAAAACGGTACCGATGATATTAAATAATTTATTCTCGAAACTCAAATGTTTTAAATTTTGAAAGTTTTGACTGAATTGAAAAATTATATCTTCAGGAATTATTGTGTTATAGTTATAGAAACCAATTAATTCACTGGGTTTAATTGTTAACGCTTCAATACGTAACAATTTCAGCACACATAGCTTTGAGAGCTTGTTATAAAATTGGTCATCATTTTGATAATTCAAATGAAGTTCTCTTAAAGTAATGATTTTTGTGAGTGATTCAAAAACATCCGAAGATATTTTATTAATGCTTATGTTAAGTGATTCAAGATATTTTAACTCGCAAATTGCTGTTAAAATTTCATTTCCAGTATCATCATCATCATATTCATCTAAATCAAAACAAGTACAAATAATGTCCAAATCGAGAGAGCGAAGCTTTGGGTTTTGTATTATCATCTTTGCAATATTCATCTCATATCCTTCACAAGACCTTATTGTCAAATGTTCTAGTTTAGAAAGTTTCAATACTGATAAGTCGCATCCGTAACTACCATCTTTCATTATGAGTTTTGTAATTTGCGTTTGTCGATTAATGAATTGCTGGATGTCCTTTTCATTTTCTATGAATGAGATGGAAATGCACATTTCGGTTACTACATCTTCTGGTACCTGGTTGAAAATTGTGGAATAATCATAGATATGGGATAATCTTATTGTTAACTTCTTCAGTTTGTATAAATGAAGCTCATCACACCAATGCACATCACGTTCTACACAAATAGATTCAAAAGTAAAATCTTCCACATTGGGAATACAATTCAACATTCGNCACTGAAGAGCTTCTTTCCTATTGGCTTCAATGTCCAGTGACTTTAGAAATTAATACAGTAGTAGATAAGAGGGATGTAATTTACAAATACATTTAAGGACGATGCTAATAAAAATAGAATTTAATAAATTACAAATAAATGAAAGAAAGCATTGAACAGTTCACAGATGTTATTCGAAATTTTATTGAGGAAGTTTTAAATTCAAAATTGGTTCATTCATATTAATTTGAGAAAGATTAAAGCATGAAATCATTTTAATGGACCTCGTTTCTTCATCACAAGTTTGAAACGATCCCAGTTCCATTTAAAAAGTTTGATACAAGAAAATTCTTCCTTAAAGCATTCTTTTATAGTTTCAAGCGATAAAAATTGGCTGAGTCCAGATAATGAAATGCTTTGAAGTGCAGCAGATTTAATAAGTTCAGCTGTGACACCTTGAAAGTTGAAGTCGTACATTCCAAGTTTTAAATATTTTAGCTTGAGATGATCATCCAAAATTTGCTTCAAACCTTGATGAGAAATGTCACTTATTCCTGATATTTTGACGAGTTCCAGATTAGGACAAGCACTGATGGTATTAAGGATTGATTTCATGTTATGGCTTTCAATGTTTTTAACTTTGAATTCCTTTAGATTTTCATGTTTTAAATCTTCATCGATGACAAAATTATCTTGATCTCCATCTGAATTATTGCACACGAATTCAAACGTTTCAAGTTTTATAAAATACTTTAAAACGGTACCGATGATATTAAATAATTTATTCTCGAAACTCAAATGTTTTAAATTTTGAAAGTTTTGACTGAATTGAAAAATTATATCTTCAGGAATTATTGTGTTATAGACTGAAAAATATTCACTGGGTTTAATTGATAACGTTTCAATATGTAACAATTTCATCACACATAGTTTGGAGAGCTTGTCATCAAATTGAAAATCAGCATTGTCATCATAATTATATTTCAAATGGAGTTCTCTTAGATTAATGATATTTGTGAATGATTCAAAAACATCCAAAGATATGCTTTCAATGTTTATGTTAAGTGATTCAAGATATTTTAACTCGCAAGTTGCTGTTAAAATTTCATTTCCAGTATAATCACCATCATCATATTCATCTTCATCAAAATCAATGTCCAAATCGAGAGAGCGAAGCATTGGGTTTTGTAGTATAATTTTTGGAATAAACATCTCATATCCTTTATGAAACCTTATAGTCAAATGTTCTAGTTTAGAAAGGTTCAATACTGATAAGTCGCATCCTTTATCATGATCTTTCATTATGAGTTTTGTTATTTGCGTTTGTCGATTGATAAATTGCTTTAAGTTCTTTTCATTTTCATTTTCATTGAATGAGAAGGAAATGCACATTTCGGTTACTACATCTTTTGGTACCTGATTGAAGATTGTGGGATAATCATCGACTGATTCTATTGTAAACTTCTTAAGTTTGTATAGATGAAGCTCATCACACCAATGCACATCACGTTCTACACAAATAGATTCAAAAGTAAAATCTTCCACATTGGGAATACAATTCAACATTCGAGCCAATTGCGACTCCAAAATTTTTGCCTTGACTCCTTTGCCATTAACTCCCAAAAGTGTAAATTTTTTTATCCTTTTTCCAAATTTCATCAATATAGTTTCAATTTTTGGAACAATATCAACAGAAAGATTTATTGTGATATTTGAAAATTCGCGAAGTGTTTTAACAACCGAATTGAAAATTTCGTTATCATAAATCTGTGAATAAAATTCCAATGAAGGTTTCTTTTAAGTTTTCTTTTTATTTTCCTACATTCTCACTCACCTGATCATAAGAAAGTTCTAATGGCCGACAATCTTTTTCCAATGTGCATACAAGTTCATAGAATTTTCTACAAACTTGAGAAACATCGTAGCGTGATGAGATATTTACGAATTTCAAAATGTGAAGAAGAAGTTCCTCTGGAAGATTCATTAATTCGCTTTTCTGGACGTTTTCTGGTGAATTCATATTTATAAATTTTAGCTTGCACTTTTGTTTTCGCTTGTGAATGTTAACTCAATGATTGTTCAGTCAAAACTACCTAGTTACAGTCAACTCTCGATATTGCAACAATTGAAGGGAGCGGAAAAAATGTATCAAGAGAAGTTGTTACATCAAAAAACATTTTGTTCTTGATTTTGAGCCAGTCGTACAATTGCGAGAATTTGTGTATCGAGAGTTACATCAAGAGTTGACTGTATTTATAGTTGGCTCGTAAGGATTCCTTCAATTCAAAAAATATTCAAACCGTTTATCATTTACCGTGTGACATCGAAATGTATGAACACAAGCGGCCCTAAAAAATTTCAAAGTTGAAACTGAAATTGAAAATAAACAACAAACAAATGAAAGAAAACATTGAAAAGTTTACAATTGTTATTCGAATTTATTAACGAAGTGCTAGGATTTTAGATTTAAGAGCGACATTATTATTATGTGTTGACATTTAAAAGGTTTAAAACGCAGGGAAAATATTTTACTTTTTTATTTCTTAAATCTTATTAAATGATTACTGTTTCTGAGCTTTCTTCGAGCTAGAAATTACGTCCCAAAATTGTCTTAACGTCATCATGATATATTTCCGTGAAACCTAATTTCCCATAAAATTGCTGCATATAAGAATCAGTCCGATTAATCAATACATGAACACCACAAGAGCCATTTGTTCTTAAAGACGCTAAAAGAACACAAATCAAACGTTTGCATACTGACTCGTCTGTCATCAATTGATCTTTGAGAATGCAACACGTCATGATTGATGGATGTGAATTGAGAACACTAACTGGACAGTCATATTTGAAGTTATGAAACCAATTGATTGCATCTTTTGCAGCTTGTGTTAAGTTGGGTGTGTCGAGAAGTGTCAATGGATATTTTTCACACATTTTTGGAACCCACAAAGCCTAAGAAAAGTGAAATAATTAAATGAAATTTCCTAAAAATGATGCTAAAACTTACTTCCTGGCTTCGATAAAATAATTTCGAGTCAATAGCAGCGCATGCATAGCCAACAATCATCTTATCAGACTTCTCAACAACCATACAAAATTCCGGATTTAAAGTTACAAATGGTGCAACCAACCGATCAGCTGGAATCTCTTGAAGATTTTCTGGAAACAAATCAGTGCAATCTGATCCATCGCGACATGTTTTATGACAAATATCATAAACTGCAACTTCATCAGCATTCATGTAAGGTCTGATAGAATAGAGATTCAATGTCGGAGTTTCAGGAAGCTTATAAATGAACAAATCATTTCCAGAATCAACTGGAATTAATCGTTGCAAGTCTGCAATCAAACCACCTCGAAAAACCTTTTAAAAGAAAATATTTTTATAACAATTTATTTAATTAAGTTTAAAGAAATCTCACCCATGGTTCTTGATCACCCGACATGAAAGTTTCCTTCCATCCTTTACTGAACCAAGTGTATGATCCTTGAGTATATGAATTTGAGTTTGCTGGGAATTGTCCAAGTGCAAGCCACTTAACGTAAGCTATAAAAATGGTTAAAACACTGGAAATCTCCCACGCATATGTGAATATGTCATAGCAAAGTTCACGATTGACACATGAAGCAATTTTTCTTGTCAACAAGAAAACTGCTTCGCCAAGTTTTAGAAGTTTATCACTTCTTCGATACCACTCTTGAATTTCAAGATTATCAGAATTCCCACCTTTCTTATCTCCTTTTAAAACATTTGCATTCGTTTTCAACCATTGAAAGTCGTTTAAAAGTTGAAGTCCTTGTTTACCATGCTCGAATGGAAGATAAAATAAATCACAAAGAAGAAGAATATCATCGTAAGTGATTGTTTGTAACTTTTCATCATCTGACATTGTTTCAATTTGCATTGAATTATTTGATCCACTCTCAGTCATCACGACATCATCAGAAAGTTCTGATTTACTATTTTTGACTTCTATTTCACTTTCAGATGGAATTTGATTGTTTGGATTTTCATTCTCTTTAATGTCGACATCTTTTTGATTTTGGACTGTTAATGGATCATCAGAGTTGGGACTGGAATTATCCGAAACATGCTTTGGTGTTCCACAATCCATCAATTCTAACGGTTCTTCAGTTAATGCTCCATCATTTGATATCTTTTCAACTTCCATGCCATCAGCAACGTTAATAGGAATCGGTACACTTGATACCGGCATTTTATCGGGAATGGTGATTGACGATGCAAGAATCGGATTGGAAAGCACGTCAGTTGTAACAACTTTCGTCGCTGACACTAAAGAATTCATGACATTTGGCTTTGGTAAGATTTCCGTCGCTCCTGTAACTGATGAACAAATGTCAGCCAAAGCATGAAGTTGAGCTGTGTTGACTTCTGGAATCATCATTGGCGTTGCCATTGTTGAAGTTGTTGGTGTTGTTAATGTTAAAGTCATACAAGTGTTTATTGAAGGAATTATTGGCGGAATAATTGGAGCCATCGCACTTGCTGGATGTGGTTTGACGATCGGTCCAAAAGCTTGCTTTTCCTGGAAGAAATCTGGCAACCATTCTAATATTGCATTTTTTAACGCTACACGAGGATGATAAATGTTCTCCGTCAAATAATTTGGTGGATTTTCATCATCATCTTCATTTTCAGTCTCAAGTTTGATATCAGAAATTGAATCTGGGAATGAAAATAAACTTTTATAAAAGAAATGAAAACAAAAATCATCACTTACTGTTAATTTCCGTGTTACATCGACTCCATTGCCCAAGTGTATGAATCGCAATTGTATTGGCGTTGAACTCACAATTTGGATTTGTAACGACACCTCTTAACAAAGGAATGAGTTCAGGGGATCTTCCATTGTACGGCCCAAGAAAGACTCGTTTTTGATCGTAATCGTTTGCATGAAGATTGTCCCAAATTAATGGTTTGCGTTTTAACACTTCGGTAATTAATTGAATTTCTTCAGCAGTTAAAATCTTGCTTATTACTTTTGATCCAGTCCATAAGATGTCAATTGATGGCACTAACTTTTGCCCAATTGTATTAAGATACTCTGAATCGGTTACGTTTGGAACAGCTCTGGTGCTGCAATATTGCGTTGGACAGAACAAAAAATTCGGCCGATTTGGTTGATTCCGATTGAGATGATTATAAATCTCATTCGACACTGACACTTGAGCATGTGCGAAACTTTGAAAAACTTCTTTATCACTTTTTGTCATTTCCGACTCAATGTCATCAAACAAAAGTGCAAAATGTTCTGTGAAAACCAACAAAAAAAGCTTTAAAATTATTTTTGAAATTGCTTCACACATTTTTACAACTTACGACACCCAAATTGAGAAACTTGATCTAACTTTCTCTTCAATGCTGAAGTGTCTTTCAATGATGAATAAGTTATATCAAGACCAGGACTCAAAGCATAATAAAAGTCGATTCCTGCTGTTTTTGCGGCTGTTATTAACCCTTGCAAATGTTCTCCTTCCTCAACAGTGTATAGCTCACGCCATGAGTTGCGATGTTTGTAATCATCTGTAGAATGTTATTGTAAATTTAAAGATGTTGTGGCATCGGATAGACCGGATCATTGACCTACCTTTAGGTGCATAAATATAAAGTTGGTGACCATATTTCTTTAACTTTTTAAATAAGTCCTTTCTTTGATCAGATGTAAATGGACGACCATAAAAACCTTCAACTAAACCTAACAAAAACTTATCTGATCCTTCATCAGAATTTAAATTGTTTGCAGATTCGCTTAGAGACATGAATGGAAATTTTCGAAACTAAACTTTTCTTTAATTAACTTTTCCTGTGTTTATATGGTTTGTAGCTGTTTTATCTTTCGTTATTGCTTTACTTGACGAATGAATAAAATCTTTACGTATTAAATATATGTCAAGTGATAGTAAATGATTTAAAAAACTTGAAGAAAAGATTTACAAGACTTTCTTTTGTGATGTTTTGATGATTTTGTACTAAAACTTTATTTTTCCGTTTTGCATCTTTTGATGCAAACTTTAATTTTAGAACAATAACAAAATTGCATCCAAATTCACATGAAATTATTATTTTTTTAGTTTTTTAAGAATTAAAGTTCACGAGAATGAAGCCGGTAATATGTGTTAGACGTTATGATGATAAAGACAACTACAAAGTCAAGGAAATCATAAGAAATTTCGTTCTCAGTCGATTTTCTGCTGCATTTTGGTTTTGTATTTTTCGGGAGGTTTGTTAACAAATTTAATTTGTTTTTGTAATAAATTTCATAATTTGTAATGTTTTTAGATAACACTTCAACTTATTGTTCTTGCCACTGCCATGTTCTTCATATTTTTTGGAATTCCTTTAATTTATTGTATTTCTTCTGTTCCAATTGTGATTATTATGATTGGAAGTAAGTTTAAGAAATTCTTTCTTCAAATGTTTATCAAATTTATTAATGAAACTATTTTAGTTTGTGTATATGCATCACATTATAACAAAGCAATAGAAATGTCAAACATGCACACACCGATATGTTTTGTTGCAGAAGTTCACGAACCATTCTTTCTTCGACTTAATAAGAAAGAAATCGAATATTCAGTCATGACCGAAGAAGAAGTTGCAAAAAATCAAGAAGTGAGAAAAATGACAAAGAAAATTGTTGGGACTGTTTCGATAAAGAATCACAATTCACTACATGACTCGGCTTGGCTTTATAGACTCGCAATTGATCCTGATTATCCATTCAATATCATTGCCAAGTCTTTAGTTGAAGCAGCAATGAAACACGCACATCAACATCACTTATATACGTGTGAAACCGTTTCAGAAGAATGTCATGAAGATTTTAGAGAAGTTCTACTTAAAATTGGGTATGACTTCAAAAAGTTTTCATAATTCAATTCTTTTATTAAAACTTTCTTTCACCAGCTTCCTTATCCGACAAATTTATCACAAAAGCATCATTGGAAGTAGTTTGAGAATCATGAAAGCTCAAATGGGAATTGATCTTGACAAGTTTTTTCGGAACAAGAAAAGCAGTCTCGATGCCAAAAGTGATGAACAAGAGTATTAAATCAAGTGATGGATCTGACGAATCTTTACATTCCATTGTTATCGAATCGTAATAATTAATGTCAATTTGGAAAAACTCAAATTTATAAATTTATTTTTTAATATTATAAAATAGAAACAAATCACATTCTGACAGTTAATAAACTTTTTTATTTAAAAACTTTAAACCTTCGACCAATAACTTTGATAAGAAAAAAATGCACGTGACTGTTAATGGAATAAAATCTCAAACATTTAAACAGCTTCTAAAAGTAAGGCAATGCCTTGACCACCGCCAATACATGCAGAACCAACAGCTCTCTTAAGGTTCTTCCTCTTCAATTCATGAACAAGATGTGCAGTGATTCTCGATCCTGATGAACCCAATGGATGTCCAAGGGCGATGGCTCCACCATTGACATTGAGTTTGCTGGGGTCCAAGTCTAAACCTTTAGCACAAGCGAGAGTTTGGGCAGCAAAAGCTTCATTGATTTCAATTAAATCCAAATCATTCTTAGACCAACCAGCTACTTTAAGAACATTTTCAATTGCTGGGACTGGACCTTCGCCCATGATTGATGGGTCAACTCCCACAGTTGAATATGCAACTAATCGTGCCAGTGGTTTTAATCCATATTCTTTACAAGCTTCTTCTGATGCTATAATGACAGCTGCTGCTCCATCACAAATTCCTGAAGCTGTTCCAGCTGTGACTAAGCCATCTTTCTTGAATAAGCTTTGAAGTTTGTTGAGACCTTCAAGAGTTGTTTGAGGTCTTGGATGTTCGTCAATTGCAAAATCAACTTCCTTTCCTTTAACTTTCAATTTAAATGGAGTGATTTCAGATTTAAATGCGCCTTCCTTTTGACCTTTTTCCCAGTTTTTTTGTGATAAGAGAGAGAATTCATCGACCTGTTCACGTTTAATTCCGTACTTTTCACCCAACTTTTCTGCTGTCATTGCCATTGGCAATTTACAATAACTGTCAGTGAGACCAGCCCAAAGCGAGTCTTCAAGATTGTAATTGACACCGAGTGTTGTTCCAAAACGAACATTTCTTACAGCGAATGGAGCTTGACTCATATTTTCCACTCCTCCAGTCAGAGATACTTTTGCTGCCCCCAAAATTATATCTTGAGCTCCGTTAATGACTGATTGAAATCCTGAGCCACACAAACGGTTGATTCCAAGTGCAGGCTTTTCAATTGGAACACCAACATGTAATCCAACATGTCTTGGAAGATAAATTCCATCAGTTTGTGTGCATTGCATGACATGTCCGAAGACAATTGAATCGACTTTGTCTGGTGATAAATTTGCATCTTTCAATGCCTGAATCGAAGCAGCAGTTTGAAGTTGTGTCGCGGTGATGTTTTTAAATGCTCCACCAAAGGTACCAAAAGCAGTACGGCGAGCGCCAACAATAAAAACTCCTTTGAAAAATGAACAGATATCAAAACATCACGAAGTTATTTCTTTTAATGGGTACAAAGTTCAACCGGAAAATTTCTCAATATTTTGAGTTATTTTCATAGAAAACTTTAAATTTCTGACTTACCTTTTGTTACTGCCGACATTATCTATCGTTATTTGTGCTTTGAAAATCAAATAGAATTATTATGAACAGTAGAAGTAAAAAATTTGTTGATTGTCTTCTTGCTATGATATCAAAAATAATCACTCAACTTCGACAGTGACTTCTCGGTAAAATTCATTTAGAAATTTTTTTTTTAAATCTAACGATTTTTTATAATGTAAAGCATTTGATTTAAATATTTTGAGTAAAAGGCTTTTCTGACTTAGAACAATTTCTCCTTTAAGTCAGATGAAGTAAGTAAAAGCTTGGGTAAAAGGAAACTCTTAAAAATAATTTCTTTTTTGCCTCTTTTATAAACGATCATAAACTTGCTATTGAGTAGCGCTACTCAAAACATATTTTCAGTAGAAATGAGAATTAAAGATCAAATGATAAAAGAAATTCCAAATCGACTAAATTCAAAGAAAATCACATACAATTCCATGTGTATATATTTTTTATTTATAATTTGCATACATTTATTGTGGTCATGTTTGACAATTAAAATTTATAATTTTCACTTTTATGGCATTTAATTTCACGTTAGGAAATTTAAAATATTTTACAAGGAAACATATGTAAATAAAATAACTCAGGATGGAAATCATTCTTTTGTGCTTTTCTTAAAAATAAATGCATAAACAAACTTTTCATTTTCTTTCATAAAAGTTAAATTTCAATAAAAACGAGCATAAAAAAGTTTGATTAACTTTATAAAATAATAAAAAATTATTGCGTGCAATTTAAAATCATTGCGAAATAAAATAAAATAAAAAGAAACACAATAAAAATCTATTACAATTACAACATTAATAGAACATTCTTTTTGGCTACCATATATGGAATTATTAAAGTTGCTGAAGAAAAACTTTGAACATCTTAGGGAGAAGTAATAAAATTATTGTATGCAATAGTTATTGTCATCGTTTAAACGAAATTAAAAATTTCTTTCACAACACACAACGTGACGGATTCTTCTGAACAGAAACATATCATCGAGTATTTATAATCCTTTGTTGTAAGAGACGGTTGTACATCCAGGACTTTCTTTCTTAATTTTATCGCGTAATTCAAGCTCAAGACTATCGACAGAAATCGATGCTCGTTGAGAGAACAAAGCGCAGCATAATGGTGTAGCAAATGTTAGGCAAACTCCGCAGAACAACACTTGAATTGGAGAGTTCGCCCAACGATAACGCTTCAAAATATTCGTCTTGTTCTCAAGGAAGTTCACCAAGACTGGTGTCAAAACCATTCCTGAAAATAAATATGAAAATTATGATTATTCAAAATATCGGAAAATTTAAATACCTGGACAAGCCATAAAGATTCTAGATAATGTCACTTGTGCAATGCCTTGTTGAGCAGCATTAACTGAGTTTCCATAAACAACTCCATTGTCGTCAGATACGGGAACACCTTGTTGAAGTTCCCTAAAAATATGGAAGAAAACTAAATAAATAAAACTATTGAATATTAAACATTCATTTATGATACTGACTGCATTCTCATCAATGGGATGTTGACACAATTCGCAGCTGCAACAGCAGCTAAAGGAACCAATTTTGGTAAAACTCCAGTTGCATTCTGAGCTTATTAATCACGGTAAATTTAGATTTTCATGTATTTTTTTGAAGGAAAAAGGAGAAACGTGCATCAAGTCAATGAATTTTGTTATGTTAGTAACAGGAAAAGAAAACAATTTTTATATTTAAAAGAAATAATTTACTTTTGCTAATCGATTCAATCCAAGAGCTGTGACCAAAGCACCACCTGTTGCCATACAGTAAGAGGTCAGTAACTGATTGTTTGTAATTGGAGATGCTCCTGAACGATTAGTATAATTGACGACAGCGTTGAATGACTGATTGGCCCATTGCCAGAAAATTACAGCTGGCGTTGAACGATAGAAAGTCATCATCATTCCAGTAATACCTGAAAATAAGCGGCACATTTTCAGAGTATAATTTTAATATGTATGAAAGGAAAATTACTTACTCATGTTCATTGGAACTTGAGCACTCATTCGTCCTATGAGAACCATTTTTTCTAAAAATAAATATAAAAACATGTTGAAAACAATTAAAGTGTTTACAATGTATTTTGAAAAACTTGTTTATTAAAATTGTCATGTGAGCCGAACACATTAAATTTATTGAAACTACCTCCGGTATCAGGATGAAACGCAGAATCATAAAGATATTTTGCATCCCATAACTCATCTTCCGTTTTTATATCAGGTACTGGTTTTCCAGCCTTATAATCTTTAACAATTCTAGCAGCTCGATTTAGTGACTCTTCTGAAGCGAAGACATTCTTTTTGAAAAATGAAAGAAGATAAAATCAGACGCAATAAATAATAAAATAAATACGAATGACGTATTTTTATCACTTACGAGTGGATTTGTTACGATAAGAAAATGTTTAGCACGATTAATGTAAGTGGTTTGTGGATATCTTGGCTCATCAATATTGATTCCCTGTGACAGTGACATCTTTTTCAAAAATGTAGACGAGGAAATTATGTAATTCAAAAATTTATATTGATTCTAATTGAACTTTTATGACCCGAAATAATTTTTTTATGATTTTCTTTAATTTGATTTTAAAAAACTTTTGTGTGGACTGACAAATGACTTGTGTTATTTTATTAAAAGATGAACAACGACTGCCCTGCTAAACTAGAATACGTAAAATTTTTCACAATAATACACTTAAAAGTCCTAAAAATATAATTTTATTGATGCGCAGAGATTTTTATTCTGCTATAGACTGATAAGGGCAAAGTTGAGAAAAACTTAGAAAAATGTCAACATGTCAGTCCGACAATTTCCGAAGCAATGCTAACCAGTTAGGAAACATATGATGCAAAGTTAGAAAGAGAAGGCGAGAGAGGCAAACGGCCGCCATTATTTAATTCGTTGTTTATTATTTCGACAACTAAGAACTCCTAGAATTTTTAATTTTTTAACACTTCACTTTGTGTTTGTTTTAGGAAAAGTTGAGAATTATAGTGAGACAATTGTGTATTCTAATCGAAAAATCATAAGTCATTGCACTGTAGGATCAGTTTGATTGATAAAATAAAAAGTTTGTTGCAGCGTCTGTTGAAACAAAGCGAAGGTAAGTTTTTCTTCAATGAATTTTTTTTCTCTCGACAAGCATTTTATGTGATGCTAAAACGTTGAAATAGGCACGTAATCTAATATGTTGCGACATTATTCATTAATATTCGTATTCTCCAATGTATCATATCGAATTTTTCATGTCTGATGATTAATCGTAATTTACCGAAAAGAAAGAAAAAGAACATGAATTGTTAATAAAATTCCGAAAATTTTTTTTACTTGATGACGATGTTTCTTTTTGTTTCGACGTCTCGTTGGCATTCACACAATCATAATTCTTCTGAGGATCGAGATGACGAGAGGAAAAGGAATAAATGAAATGAAAGTTTACACAAACTATTTGATTGTCAACGCAATACTGCAGACTTTTATTAATTTAATTAATCGGCAAATTCTTCAATCCGCTATAGCTTCCTCTTTGACAGAGAGTCATTTCTATAAATAGGGATGTATTAGATATGAAATTTGAGACATTTCTAATGTTTTCTTGATTTTGTCATGCATCTTGCACCAGACATTGACACGAAAGATTTCGCTTTACCAACATATGGTCTTGATGAAAAAAAGAATGATCCCCCAAAAACTAAATGTTTTAATAAATCGCTTTGAGCTTTTTGTTGTTGTTTTTATCGCTTACTCCACTACACACGCCACAGAAAATGTTTTTATTTCTTAACTTTTTCCGCGTACACTGCCTTTTGCGCTCACATTAAAATTTTTTTTCCTATCGAATGAAGGAAAAAGTATAAATACAACAAAATACATGAAAACTGGAGGGAAGAAGAAGCAAACATAAGGCAGTGAGAAAAAAAAGAGTTTAAATGAAAACAACACCGTAAAATCATATGTGCAGTTTCTACTGTCGCAGTGTTTGTTGACTCTGTCGTGATGTCGATATTTGTTTTTAATATTCCTTATAAATGAAGTATAAGAAAGAAATAAAATTAATATTTTTTTGATGATTTCATTCTCCTCTTCTTTTTACATCCATTCGAAAGTTGGATGTTCACATTTAAGTTCCTTTGTTACACAATACCATTCTGCGATTGGTTGGATGGATGGATGGATGTAGTGTAAAGTTCGTTTGCAAGATGTCCTTTCACATCTTTTTCGAGTTGTTGTGTGTATGAAAAACATTTTGAGATGAAATTGTCTTTGCTTTTTCTTTTTTATTATTTTCTGTCTTAAATTCTCATAAAGTTGTTGCTCTTGTGACGCAGAATAGGCATCAAGCAAGCAGCTTAACGGTTTTACACTTTCCATAATAATTTTATATAACGAAATATAGTTTACGTGAAATTCGCAAAGCATTACGTGTGCTCATTACATACACAATATCATTTCATTGCCTAGCAAAACTTTTCACGCTATACTTTTGAAGTATTTCGTATTTTGTTTCTGCCTTTTTTACTTTACTTTATTCACATCAACAACACGATCAGCTTGCAGAAATGTAAAAAAAATGATGTCAAGGCGATGCAAAGCAGCATTTTTAGAGTGAACTAACTTCATGAACTAAATCTTTTATGTTGCAACTATGTTGTTGTTTTTCATTTACTAGTTAAGCGCAAGGAACTGCTGCTTTTATATTGCTAAACAACCTGAACCTTTCCCAACATTTTTTTTTGAAATATTTCCTGACGAACCGTGTAGACTATAAAGCTTCAAGATTTTAGGAATTTTATCCACAAATCAAGAATCATAAATAAAATCTAGCAACAAAAAAGATCGAAATTAATGAGTTTGGGTTCTGTTGGATGCGTCATTTGAAAGGATGTAGCACGTAGAGGGGAAGTAGAGAATAGAAAAAAATTTTGGGCTTATTCACCTCTTGTGAGCTTCAAATTTCTCAGGTAAAAAAAAAGAAGATTATGTGAAGAAGAAAAAAACTGATGCGTCAGAGAACAATGAAAATTGTTTCTACATTTACTTTCCAAGTAAGAAAAGAAGAAATCATTTGTGAGTGGTACCTTTGACATTCTATTTCTACGTATGCAACATCGCCATTGACCTTGGGTTAGACATTCGAATGAAAATCCACAGAAGACTTAAAACTTCCACACACGTGCATAATATTATCAGTTAAGACGCTAAAAATAAAGTAAAAATGACTTTTCTTCTTCTTTCTTCTCTATCCGTGTCGTTGGCACGCATCAGTGTGAACAGATGTAAACAAACCAACACGAACACGAGACTGTGAAAGCCAAGAATAGCAAACATGTGTCAAAATCTAAAGCCGTACTTCTCAATGTTAGTCAAGTTGTCCTATGACGATGAACTTAAAAAACCATGAAAATGGCACATGCTGCACTCATCAATTCACCTTGCAGTTTGATGGAATTTTCCACTCGTGAAAAAGTTTTTTCACCTTGCGAAAATATCCGAAAATAACAATTTGATTGTTTTTTTTTTAAATTTTTGGGAGCTTTGACTGCTTGAAAGCAATACATTGATAACAACACTTTGTTTCGTTATTGTTATTTTCGGACATATGTCCACGACAGCGATGAGAAGAGAATCGAAACCTTTTATTTGCGTCGCAATTTCAAAATGTTGAACCGGTGAATTCAAAGAAGATTCACCCCGAAAATGTAAAAAAAAGAACAGAAAGAAATGTAGTAAAAAAAATCCAGCCTTGAGAGAGTTCGTTGATGTTAAACCATACACCATCACGGTGTTAAAGAATAAAAGAAGGAAAAAAGCGCGCGTCTTTAAGAACGAACGCTAGACAGCCAAACTAACGAAAAAAAAATACAATTACAAGTTTAATGACCTCAATCTTCTGCTAGTGTGTGTGATGCGGTAAAGTAAAAACTATTCGATGTAATAAAACATTATGAAACATTGAAACGTTGAACATTAAAAATTTAAAACATGAAACATTAAGCTGACGGCTGTAATAGAGAAAAAAGTTTTAAAATTGGAACGAGACGTTTGTATGGATCGCGGAAAAAGTGCTTCGAATTGAGGTGAATGTTGGTGCACAATGGCATTGAGGTTCCCCCACACACGTTTTCACCTCGTAACTGCACATAACACATGTTTTATTAGGAAATTGTTTGAATTTATTCCCCCAAATGCTTTGCAGTTGTCTACTTGATTTTTATTGTTAAAAATTTCAGTCATGAATTTTATAATGTAAAGCCTTATCTATTAAACTGGATTAATTGTTACAACAAATGTATTAAATACCAACTTTTTTACATTCCATTTTACCTTCAATCAATTCTTCTCGCTCTTCAATCTTTTCATTATTTTTTCTGCCATTCACTTTCTCTTTCGACGAAACTTACTTTTAAGTAAGCGAAATGCAATTCTTCTCGATTATGCTGCTTTTTTACCTTCCTTTATAACAATAATGCAAATCACAAAAAGTTGAAAGCGTTTTCACTTTCAACCGATCCTACATTTTGTTTCTAGAACTTACTTAATGTCAGTGCTCTTGGCACGAATTAAATTAAAAGACTTTTTTATTTTATTTTATATCATTGCTTCACCTCGGTCGATCCTCCAACAATTTTATTTTTGTCTTCTTTGCTTCTCCTCTTTCATTGTTTTTGCGCCAATTTTCTTTCTTGTCTCTCCTTTGCCGCAGTTCAGTTGCTCCACAGCGATTGAGTGGTTGAGTCATAATTTTATCCGTTTCTTACCAATATTTTTTTTGAGTATTTTGCGGTACATTATTGTATTCATTTACTCTTTGCAAGTGTATTCGAGATTCGATTTTATGCAAAGAGTACAAATTCGAGACAATGACGGAAAAGGAAAGTGCTTTTAATCAGATTTACGTAAGTTAAATTATTTCAAAATATTTTCTGATGGTGTGTTTCGCTTTTTTATTATTCGACAATAACACTGTCTGTCTGGAGAGAAGATTTTTTTAATTTCTTTCTTCTGTATGAAAGGAATGTCATTCATTGAACTTTCATGTTAGCATCTGCGCAGAGCATCAAACTTTTCTGACCGTCAATGTCATTGCCGGTACACTTGGTACAATTTGTGAACAACTAATTTAATAATTAACAAGTTGTGATTAAATTTTATCATCGTTTCCTTTTAAAATTCAAAAGAAATTGAAATTTTCAATGTGGTTGATTTTGTCAGCTGAACAATTCGATTCACAATCACTAACAAATTTCTTACGAATCAAACTGTTTGTGAAACTTCTTTTGCTGCCGGCACTCATACACAGATAAACAGCAAAGTTGATTGCTTTGCCAAAACATTGAAACGAAACATTAAACATTGTAAACGTAACAGTAGTCGAAGTTTTCTATTAGAGCAAGCAGCGGCTTGTAACACTCTACGGAGAAATTTCACCAGTTGATACTTTCAGCTTTACAGTTCTCGCTCTTATTTTTACTTGCACGCTACGTTTGTCTTTTAAGAAAGTTTTTTTTTATTATTTTTAATTTTTAAAAAGTGTATGATGGAGATTTCGACAATTCTCATTTGGATTTTTATTGAAATAATTCTTTACTTTTGGTTCCTTTTTTTGGCCATCGATATGTTCGAGGTAAATGACTTGTTTTTGTGACAAAAAGTAAATTTTTCTTGAGCAGAAAACGGTTTCTATGACGTCAACCTTCTGTTTTATTTTATTTATTTCGTCGTGTCGTGATTGAATGAGCCTTGTTTGTTATTTCTTGTCAACAAAGCTCTAATGATTGAGCTGGTGCTACTTACTTAATTTTTCACGTTATCAGCTTGTTTTGAAATTTGATTTATTTCTATGGGAAGTGAAGACATATTTGAGTCTCAGAATGTTTGATTTTTTTTGTGTCTTCTTTTTGGATTCGTAAACATTCCATAAATGTTAAAAATTTGACCTGAATTTAATGTTTTCTTCTTCTATTCACTTTTCTTCTCATTGTTCTTCTCAAAACAGGCAACATACATCTTTAACAGTCATCAACGTCAGTACGGAAGCTCATCATCAGCCTATTCAACAACAGGTTTACTAAGAAATTTAGCACAACTACCCTACGATCGATATCGTAACGATCACATATTTCTACTCAATAATTTGAGAAGGGAATGATAAAAAAAAGAGTGTCAAGTGTAAACACAAGAAAAAAGAAAAAAACTATTGAAAAAGGAGATAAATTACAATTAAATATTGAGAAAAGAAACAATCTTATAAAATTAGAAGAAAAAAATTGAAATTCAATTAGAACCAGATAACAATATTTTTTCTAGAAAAGAAAAAAGAAAAAAATAGTAAACAAAAAACAAACAAAGTGTCACTAAGCGATCATGTTTTCATTTCATAAGCCGAAGGTTTATCGGAGTACAGCGGGATGTTGTATTTGTAAAGCAAAGTCTTCAAGGTAAGTTTTTATTGATTTTCCAAAACAAAGAAAGAAGAAATTTATTATTGAAAATTCTAACTTTGAAATGTAGTTCAAGATTCACCGATTCCAAGAAGTACGAGACAGACTTCATTCAATGTTTTCAATTGGAAACACCAAGACGTGGTGAGATTTGCAATGCTTGCGTGCTTTTAGTGAAACGTTTTAAGCGTCTGCCACCTGGAAGTAATCGTCATTGGGGTCATGTCGTTGATGCACGCACTGGTCCGGGTTTGAAATCGATGACAAAGTTTAAGAAGCGAAAGGAAGAACAAGAAGCAGGCGAGAAAGGAACAACGACAACATCATCAGTTGCAGAGCGATTAAGTAAATTGTTCAAGAAAGGAAAGAAGAAGGAGAAGAGTTACAAGAAGGAAACATCATCACTTGGTGGATCGTCAGATGATTCACCACCATCACCAACTGAATCGCAACATAGCGACGATTACGATGAAACAATTTTTGGTAAGAAGTTCTTCAATTATGCAACGCGTGCAAATCAAAAACGTCAGAAAGTGATTGCGAAGCAACGTATGCGTCGGAAGAATCCGCGACCGACGAAAAACCTTCAAAATCGCTTTCCTGCTAATCATTTCAACTTATTTGTCGATGTGATTAATGATGATCAATGGCGACAACGTGAAACATGTTGTGGCATTGTTTATGAGTGTGCTGAACTTCAAGCAATTATTGTCGATGCGTCATCATTTAAACCATGCATTCAACATTGTTCAGCGTCAAGTAAAAGATGCGATGACGAAGAACAATCTGAAAATTCAATGACAACTACGAAAGCTTCCGATTCGAATCAACCAACAGCTATTAAGAAGCATCAGTTGTTTCTTAAACGTCACGAGCAACCGTCACCTTCTGGTGTTGTCACCGCCACCACATCAAGTGAACACGTAATAAGTAGTTGTAGTGTAATGGAATCTAGCAATAGAAACAAGACTGAGCTAATGGAAACTGACGAATTGATGAAGCCATTTGACAAACTGAGACGGTTAAACGACATCAAAATGGGTGAGTTAAAATAATTTCTTTTCCTTCTTTGATCTCTTTTTCATTTTGCAACGATTTTTCAAGGTTTACCAGATGAAGTGGCGACTGAAACTGTCATCAATGAAAATGCCTTTGAATCGAAGAAAGACAGCAACAATCATAACGGTGGCGTTAAACTTCTCCACAAACTCAACAGTGAATCGGTAAAGATTTCGAAACCATCAACACTCTTCAACAATCCACTTTCAGCATCATTAAAGTTTAAATTGGCAAATATTGTCAAATGTGGGACATTGGGTAATGATAATTCATCAGATTCTGGTTATGAAGAGGTTCAAGATGGAAGTAAGTTGATGATCGCTCAAATGCCACCACCCGATGTCATGCAATCACTTTGAGTTTCATAAATTTCTGTGCACTGCAATCATTCAAATTCAATCACAGAATATTGTGCGAGTGTTGTCATGTGAATAGTGAAAATTTGTTGTTATTGGTTTTTTTATTTCCTTTCATGAAATTTAAAAGCGACAAAATATCACGCACAGTATCAAGAAAAACAAAACTATAAAAAGAAAAAGAGAAACGAACCAAAACCTTTCTTATAAAAGAAATGAAAAACAGAAAAATCAAAACTTCAAAGTCTTTTTTTCTTAATTAAATGTAGAACAAAAGTTAAGATTATGTGAATGACCGAATGAATCACAACCTCTATAAGTAAACTGCCAGGATCACATTGTTACAGGAATATTTATTATTTTTTTCTTCACAATCTTTCTGAAAGAAAAAGAATAACTTTTCTCATGAATTCAGAGTGAATCGTCAATATCAATGATCATTTACTCTGTCGTGATGTGCAGTGAGCGATTATTTCAAATCTGGCAAATAAGAAACTTTAATAAGTGGAAACATGTAATTGAATGCATTCATGAAAGTCGACTTTTAATCTGTAAAATTAAGGATAAAAAATAATTTAAAGAAAACCCTTAGATTAATGTGACATTTATTATGCTGACAATTTCACCATCCAATACAAATTATTTGATGAATTGTGCAATTTGCCGAGAAATGAAATGTTTAATTCCTGAAATTAAGCTTTTCTTTGATAATGAAAAATTTAAATAAATTATAACTTTCTCGGGTGATTCCAATAATTCTTAAATTAAGAGAAAAATGAAAGTTTAATTGTCAGCATGGAACGATGAACTTGTAAAATTAAGGCCAAAAACATTTAATTAAATGAGAAGACTCTTTGAAAACTGAGCTTTTCGTTTGAAACTTTCTTTGATACTGCTAACCAACTCTTATTAGCTTTTTAAGGACAAAAGAAAAGAAAAATCGTGGAGCTGTTTTTAGTTGCTTGCCATCGTCAATTTATGGTGGTGAAGCTTTATAACTAATCAGTATTTTATATCACAAATAAAACTGAACTCTGAGTTTATAATTATAAGAGAATCTCTTGGATAGAAAGAATATTTTTGTAAAATAATTGTGGCATGAACAGAGAAAGATTTTTCGTTTACTTTTCTATTGTTTTGTACTTTCGAATGGGAACAAAATATTTACGGCTTGACTGATAGATTCCTGTATCTTGACTTTCATCACCTTGTTAATTTTTAAATTAAAGATAAAAGACTTTTTTTATTTCTTCAAATAAATTTATAGATAACTGAATAATATAAATTGTTCATTGAAACAAAGTATCTTGATGATAACTGTTGATGGACGTTCAGCATGCAAACATAAATATTTAAAATTATCACCACCTAGGTCAAATTTTTATTTTTTATTTGATTAAAAAGAAATACAAAAAACCGCAAATATCGCCACTATTTTACTATTTCTCTCTTATTTATTGATAATAGAATTCTTAGAATTAGCTTAATTAAATTTATTTCATACTTTAATTCATCATTCATGCATTAATGAAAGGATATCACTTTGATTATATTAATTTTCATTAAGATAGACAAATTACGATTAATGATTGAAATGAAATGAAGGAAGAAACACAATTTTTACAAAAGAAGAAAAAAATTTAAAAATATGGAATAAAAACTATAAGATATTTTTAGTGGATAACTCAACATTTATTTGTAATTATATTAAAAGAAAGTGTCGATAACTTAAGGTTGTCCAATCACAGAGAAAAATAAGATAAATAATAGCATAATTGTTTAGACAAAAGAAAGAAAAAAACATACAAAACAAAAACATTTTTTGCAAGGTTTAAATAAAATGTGAAACTGAATTGGGAATTTTGCAATCATTGATTAAACAAAATAAAAGATGCAGGGCTCTGAAACTTTAAGACGAAATATTTAAACATACATATACTCCTCGATAGCAGGATATCAGAATCTTATATTGTTACTCTAAGATTTTCAGATCCCTGATTAGAATTTTTTTTCTCAAATGAAATTAAAAAGAAAAAAAGTTTTCATTGTCGCCAAGAAATCATTCCAAATATATTTTCTCTTCTCAACGATAACAATCAATAAAAATGTTAGATTTTTTATATGTTTTTGTGATGAAAAAAAAAAAATAAGAAAAAAAGAAAACTCCTCTAACCGTGAAAATATATTAAATGAAAATTCATTTTGATAAATCAAAGAGAAGAAAATGGATGAAATTTATTCACCTATTTATAAAAATGATCGATGCAAAAATTGCAAGAGACATAAAGAAAAAGAAAACAAGATCAGATCAGCGAGGAGTTGAACTTTACTCACTCCCACACACAACCAACACATATAACATTTTCAAATTCAAGTTGTAATTTAAGAACATTTGCATCATGTGTTTAGCCGAATATCAAATAAGAAAAGAATGCAATATTTAATCAGTAATCAATGAAAAATATTTCTTTTCGTGAATGTTTAACTGATTCATCTCTGTATGTAATTAAAGGACAATTATGTTTTATATTACCTGATGAAAGCATGAAAGCAACCAGACGTGAAGCATTCAAGGAAATTTTCCTTTTTTTGAGAAAAATAAAAATACAAAATTAACGTAAAGATACTTTTTTTCATTTCTTTATATTTCAGTGTGATATTTCAATTGCATTTAAAATATTTTTGAATTTCATCATGAATATAAAGTTTGTTGAAAAAATTTATTCTGCGGATACACATAAATTTTTTTTAACTATCTTATTCGCAGGTGCTTGATGTTTGAAATAAAATTATAACCTGTTAAGGGGATGTGCTTACGATCTTCTTTAAGAGACTTCTCGTTTCCTCTTACCTTCCCAGTGGGAAGTTCCCACTGCAGTATTTACATTTATTTCCTACAGATGATAAACTGAAACCTAAATTTTTAAATGTTTACCCTAAAAATTTTTATCACAGCTTGGAAATTTTCATGAAATCATTTTTTGGATATGGGAAAAGTTTGGTGTTTTTGTAAAACACGACGTTTAAAATTCTTCGTCAATCAGGAAATTCATAAACAACATCAAATACAAAACATTTGTAAACAAACAAGGGCGACATCTGCTGACAAAAATATAAAATAAATTTCAAATATTTCACGGTTAGCTTTATGTTCACGATTCAATGATTTGATCACAATTGTAAATGTTATTGATACACTTTGTGGATAATAAGTGACCATTGATGCATCTGAAACAGTCATAGTGGAATAAAAAAGATAAAAAGCAATATCTTAAAATTTTTGTCAACTAATTTTTATTGGTTTTCTTATGTAAGTTTTTTTCTTCTTATAATTTCTTTTTGTTGATGCAATAAATCATTTATTTCGTCTTTGCTTTCATCAATGAAAATTAGTAAAAATTAAATTTCATGACTGAACTTCAGCGACAATAGCTTATGCACGACGACACATTCAATGTGTGTTTGTTGGCGCAGAGTTGGTGGCAATAATTTCAATCAAGTTTTAATATTATTCATATTTTTTCATCACTAGGGGCGCAATAGTTTTTGTTGATATCATTGAAATGCCGTTGACATGAGAACGGCTTTTGCATTGATGCCTTTCGCTCATTAAACGAAGTCATTTTCCAATTGGCGCGACTTTTACTCTTTTTTTATTATGTTTTTCATTATAAAATTGTAATTTGCACATATAAAAGTATTTATCTTTCATTCATTTTTTTGTTTATTTTTTCCTTCAAATTCTAGTAAGGTTTCATCTAGTATAATGTTTCAATCTTCAAGGAGACTTAACAACTGGGGGAGCGTTTTGCAATGCACCAAGAGAAAAGATTTGTTTTCATATTTTTTTAATCATTCATTTGGCTTTTCTAAGTATTGTGGTTTAAATTTTCATTCCACGTTTCTAGTATGTAAGCCAAATATAAGTTATCTCTTATTAATAGCAGTATATTCACAATAATTGATACTTATAAACTGAACATGAAAGAACGAAACGAAAATTGTTAGATATTTTCTCTTAAATATTTATTTTTCTTTCGAGTGGAAGCAAAAGAAGGTTTTCTTGCTCTTGAGCAAACACTTACATAGTGCCTTGATATCTAAATATGTGGATGGGAAAATGTTTCGTCATCGATAAGTTCTTTCTTTAATTAAAAATATGGGGAAGGATTAAAATTTCATAGAAAAACTCACGAAGTTTGCATTGAGCTTCAAACTTATCGCAAACTTTTAACATTTCCTTTATTCATGTTTATGAATAAAATTAGCGAAAATTTCCATTCTATTTACCAATCAGTCAGAAATAAATTTCTTCTTCTCCTTTTCTTATTTTTGAAGAACTTTATTACTTGATAACAGCCCTAAACAAATAAAAAATAAGAAAAAGGAAAGAAAAATCATAAAATTAAAGAATAAAATAGACAATTTCTTAAAATATTTTTTTTATTACTTTCCTTCGCTGTTTAAACTTTTTTTTCTTTTTGTAATCATAGATATTGAACAAAAAAAAAAGAAATTAAAGTTTATCTTCTACTGGAAAGGACGTTAACACATTATGTCACAATGAAAGCTTTATGAAGAAACTTTTGTTGACGAATTTTAGTTTTTTGTTGGTTGTCTAAAACTTAGACGCTAATTTAGTAAGATTGTCAACTGACATCACCTCAACTGTGACATAACATTAGACGACCTTTGACTTTGAATTTAAATTCATAATTTTGTGTTAAACTTTTATTTTTTCATTTTCATCATCATAATTTGTCACTTCATATAAATTTTCAATCTGAATATGACAATTTCTCTTCATTAAATTCATTCATGCTTCTCTATAATAAATTTACATGTTCTATTAACTTAAAAACAATTAAAAAATTATCTTGATGGGATCTAAAGGTCGAAAGTTGTGAGTTGAATCCATTGTGAAGCAACAGGAAGCTTTTAAGTTTTCTTTATCTTATTTTACAAAAAAGTTTCCTGCATAAGACCAATCGAGGCAACTCACTGAATGAATGAAAGGAGAATGGAAATGGATAAATATCAGGGAAAACCTAACGAAGAGCAAGTGTTGATGGTATTTAATGCTTTTCTATTCATAAAAAGCTAATCATTTTCCCTTTTTATTCGCTTAGAATCATCGTTTGGCCATAATTAGTTATTCAATCCTTTCGTTCTTTAGTCAGCGTTTTATTTATTTGGGCTTCGCTTCCATCTTGAAATTCTCACAATTTTCTTTACAATTTTTGTTATCCTGAAGCATCTTTTTTCTTTCACTTTCTACAAAAATAACAACGAGCTTGCATTCTTTTTTATTTTATTGCTGGTCACTAGAAAGACTATTTTCATATTTTTTTTTTTTAAACAAACATATTTAACATTAAAAAGCGTTTAAAGTAACGTAAAGAAATTTTATTCTGCCAATTTTAAGCTTTTTTTCCTTTTTATTTAGATATTTATGTATGTTTATTAGCGTGCATGAGGAAATTAAACAATTCGCAAGCTTTCTTCAGGATAAATTTGCGTATAAATTCCAATGGAGGGATGTGGATGAGCGCCCATAAGTTTTACTTATTATGGATTTTTCATACATGCTGGATTAATGTTTTCATCTAATTTTTTTTCTTTATTTATCAAATATCATCCACAACTGGTTTTGTTTTATGGTTTTAATACAGAACTTTCACATGTTTTCTTCATCATCAATTTTTATTCTCTAAAAATATTACATTTAATAATCTAGTTTTGCAGTTTCATTTTTCCTTCTTCTTGCCATCTTTTTTCTTCCCATTTCATTTCATTTTTTTATGCAAAAAAGTTTCTCTTCTCTTCACACTTTTGTTTTCTCATTTAAATTATTTATTTGATACAATTTGTATTTCATTTCTTCATCTTTATTATTTAATTTTAATTTCTTAATTTTATTGATTTTTTGTTATTTATATAACATAGGTTTCATGTTCTTTATAATCCTCATCATCATCTTTATGAATGATCAAGTCTGATAAAGTGCAGTTCTATCGAATGATAATTTGGAAAACTTAATAGCTTCGATTATTAACTGAAAACGAAATTTATATCATTGATAGCAAGAGTTGGGAAGGAGAGAAAAAATCGTGTGAAAGTAGAAAATTTTTGTACAGTAAAATAACAGCTACAAGGAATTGGGTATGCGAAGGCTCTCTCAAATTATCATTCAATTATTCATTTCATCAGATGACGTACTTTCTCATACCTTGTTAAATTAATTACCATGTGTGATAAGAAACTGTATCTCTATACTGTCAGTACATTGTCAACAAGTGTTGTGATAAGAAGCTGAGAGAAGTTTCAAAGTAACCATCACATCACTTGCTTATCAACAGATGCACTGTATTAATTTGTTTTACTAATTAAACAATTATCTTTCAATTTGTTAGGATTTATTTTCTTCTTTTTTCTTGAGTGCGTTTTACTTCATTTCGCAATTTCTATCTTCCTGATAATGCAATAATTTTACTTTAATTTTACTTATTTCGTCTTTACGGTGATATTCTGTATTAAAGTTTATTAAATGTATTTTTGTTTTGTCTCTTAGGCTGCTGTTTCAAATGAAAAATATGACATGAGATGAACCAAAATGTTGAGCCAGTTTATCTATTAGAAATATTCTAAACTTCTTTTTGCATTTTTTTTATATAAATTTTCTTGTGTTAATATCTAGTTAGTGACTTCTGCTTTCATCTTTAAGTGATAACGATTAAAACAGCATATTAATAATGAGGTCTTCATTACAACGTTCTTCGTGGATATCATTTTCATTTTTTCGTTATTAAATATTTTCATTGATCAACTAAACTTCTGATTATTGTGGTTGTTTTTTTAATTTCTTAAAGTCACGATCATTGAAACAAAACAAAAATGAGTCAGCGATCGATAATTAAAAACAAATTCTTCCACTATCTACTATCAAACTGTTGTCATTGATCATCTTTTATCATCAGTAAGCATTCAAGTTTAGCAAAACTCAGGAGAAGAAAATTGCATAAAGAAGAAAAGTTTTTATTTTTAATTTATGGAAAGCCGCCACCATCACTTGTTTGTAGATATTTATCGTTATTACAGTAAACAAAAAAAAAATATTCGCGGAGATGTGTAAGAAGAATAAAATTTACAAAAAAAAATTCGTTTTTGATTTTTCTTCTTTTTAACATTTCAATTGTTATTTTCTTTTCTTTGACATTTTCCTTATCATGTATGTGTGTTATTTATGTATGTGTTGGTTGTGTGGTGTTTGTGAAAAGTTTAGCAGAATCAACAACATTCAACTTTATTAGTTTTACTCTTACCATTATTATTATTACATCACTTAGCCACTGCAGCAGCTCCACTTATTGACATAGAATTCATTTGCGTACTGATCGCTGTTGGTCCAGCTGAATGGCTTTGAGCTGCAGCTTGCGTGTTGTTCTGATTACTTGTTGATGTACTATTTAATGAACCGTCATTATTTATTGATGATTGACCCGTTGTTCCTCCTCCTGATGATGGTGTTCCAAGCTTATCACTTTTCTGAATCTCCAGTTCATGAAGACGCTTCCACAACTCTTCGCGTTCACGTTCTCGCTTTTTCTCTCTTAAAAAAGATAAAATGAAAAGTTTGTTAGAATTATAAATGAATTGAGTAAGCTGAGTAGTGAATGACGTAAAGACTGGAAATAGCATTAAAAACTTTCGTTACTAAATAAACAAAAACAGAGCGAATTTACAAATGCACAATCGTCTAATCAAGGTTAAATAAAAATAGATGTGAAAGATTTTGTGTTTATATTTAGTAAGCAAATTTCTTTTGCAAAATTAAAATAATTTGAAAATTTGCATCTTGCTTGCTTTGATGATTTTTGATTTTTGATTCTTAGTAAACTTACTTTTGCCTTTCAGCTTTGTAGCTTGCTGTCAACTCATCAAATAATTTTGAATTCATCTCCATGAATGTTTTTAACACATTATAAACCAAAGCGACAATCGTTTGATTCCAATGCTCTTTGCTAATACGATACAGAGCTGGAAACATAATCGGCATTATGACAGCGTTGTTGTCTTCTATTAACGACATCGCATATTCATTATTCCAGAAATAAAGTGCACGTTCGGCCACCTTAAGATTAAAAGAAGAACTCAATTAAAATACAATCAAAATGCTAACAAATCATTGACATTAATTACCTGAAAATGTGGACTTGAAACACATTTTGCAATCTGTCTGAACAACGGCTCTTGAATTTTAACAAATTGTGGCGGCTCAATCACGTCAAGAATTTCTTCAATTTCACCTAAAAACATTGCTTCTTTCTGCGAGCACGTCTTTGGCCAGTATTTAAGTAGACCACGTACAACTGGCTCGGTCAGTGATGCATCTTTTTCAAGAAATTGAACGACACAATATGCTAACTGAGCATGATACAGCGATAAGCATTTGACTTTATGCAATGGCAATAGGACTTTCACTAGAAACTGTTTATGTTCGGCTTTTAATGGCAATGCAAATCCATTAATGATGCTAATAAAAATGAAGAGAAATTGTTGAAAAAACTTAACTTCTGTGATCATTAAATAACAATTTACCTCCCCAAAATCTCCAGCAATTCACCAACACCGTTGAAATGTTCGGTTTCATAGATGAAACGCAGGAAAATATTGTTGATTTGTTTTCGTATAAAGGCGCGTAGTCCCAAAAATTTTCCATAAATACGATGAAGAACAGTTTTAAGAAAGTCACGTTCGCGTGGATCTTCTGAGTCAAACAGTTCGAGCAACTGAAAAGTAAGCAAATATTTATTAAAGATTCTCTAAAGATAAACAAAGACAAACTCACTTGAAGAACAAATTTTTGGTCAATCACTTTCTTTCCGATAGTCGCTTGAAAGTCAGATGATTCCAGGAAGCGTAAAAACACTTCATAAACTAATTGGAGATGAGGCCAGGATGCTTCAAGTGTTGGATCGTCTTCCTCGGGATCAAAATCAGGATTTTCGCTTGGCGGTAACGTTCGAAACAAGTTAACAGAAATCTAAATAACAAAAAATCATCAATTTCATATTTTATTTTATAAATAACTTTATCAACTCACCATTCTTATAATTTCTGGATAGACTGCCTCTGTTAGCACACCACGTCCATGTGTGATGTATGCCGATAAGTCATTTAGAGCGGCTCGTTTTATTTCTTTTCCTTTAAGATCCGAAACCGGATCCATAAAGTCAAAAGACACACAGCATTGTCGCAATTTTCGAATGAACAATTCTTCTTGTTCCATACTTGAAAGATCCACTGAAATGAGAAGAGGAAATCGTCATTAATAAAGAATGGCAAAGAAATGATTACTACAATTTACCCTTTAATGGTGGAAGTTGTTGCAATTCTAGATCTTGCGAATTTCGATATCGCGACGAGCCTTGGGATTTTCGGCTTTTCTTTTTCAATGAACGCTTAGCAAATGGATCAATACGATCCACGAACGTTCCCGACGACATTGAGATGGTTTATTTATTCGTTTGTCCAACAAGTAATGTATAAATGACGTGTGTGTGTGTTTTTTATATTATGAGGAAGGAAGAAGAAGAGTCCTTTAGGGATTTTCACTCGACTTTGTAATGGACGCAAAATATGTGACTTTATGTGTAGATTTTTCCTTGCGTTATGAAGTTGCTTTTTGTAGCAAGTTGAATTCTGCTTCAATTCCAATTATTTTGCTGGCACGAGAGTCTAAATGTATAAGAAGAAACCATTTAAGAATTCATGTTAGTTGATTTGCTTAAGCCTTAAGGCTTGAGGGTATTTTCCAGCTATTTACCGAAACTGTTCGCATCTTACATTCACATCATTCTGGAAAGATTTTCCATCACTTGCAAGCACACTTTTATTATTCATTAATGACTCTCATGAGGAAGCATTCAAACTTTCGCTTCATGTCTAAACATAAAAAGCTTTCTTTTCACATCCAAATAATATTTCATGTTTAGCATAAAACATAAATAAGCATAAAAGCTCACAGATGAAAAAAGCTAAACTCGGGTGGATAATTAATGCAATTATTGCATGTTTTATAGAAAAACAATAAGGAAAAATGTCTTTTGTGATTTAGTATTTCATATTTGATATCTCTTAATGCATGACAGTCAAAAATCACGATAAATAATTTATTCAAATGATATCCTCAAAAAGAATAAAAGAATTGATTTTATTCCCGTTCTTTTGTTGAACTTTTAACTTTCTATGAAATAAATGAACGTTTCTACAAACATGTAGCTTAGATAAATTGAAATGATTGACAATGATTGCAGTAAATTGAAAACCATTACAAAAGGCTCGAAAACTTTGACGTAAAATTGATATAGGTCAGTTTATGCAATTATTAATTCAACTGAATTGCCCTTTGCGAAACATAATATTACGTTATGACGTGTTCAGGACAATCTCAACAACAATAAGTGTAAGGCTTATTAAATTATGAAGAATTTGTTGGAATTGACAGAGAGTTTCCTTCAACACTTGAAAGGTTTTCTTACTTTGATTAACAATCAATTATTGGAAGTTTTACTCAGTTGACCTTAAATTAATTTTTTTATCACTGTTCCCCCACCTTTAAGCAATATTTGCAATGTTTTGATATTTTAGTAGATAGAGGATGAAGTATTTTCGATTGTCTCAAGATGAGCTTACAATAAATTGCATCATCGACATTTTTTCAATCAAATGACAGAAATTACTCGATGGAAGCTGATTTATTACACTTGCATATCATTCTGATAAGAGAGAATCCAATAACTCTTGTATTTAATTAATTTTTATGTTATTATACACGCCAAAAAACTTTCTGTTGTTGTCATCATGAAAATCTTTTTACACACGAAACTTTTTTGTTTTATGTAACAACGTAATTTACACCTCCGCAATTTTTGTATTTCGCTCTTTGTGATTCTTGTTATTTTTTTGATAAGAGCTTATGGAATTGTCATCAGTTGAGTCATTTTACTCGTAATATTAAATTACTATGATTTCAATCGAAAAGATAATAAATAAGACGATTAGCACACAAAATGTTTTTCTTTTGTTTTATGACAGGTCACAAGCCGTATTGAAAATTTTATGACTTAGATTCGTACAGTGGAAAGTGTCATTAAAGTTTTATGAGGATGAAACTATCTGCCGCCATCAGAAGCGCGTTTTTCTTTCTTAAAAATATTTTAGAGTCTTTATGGGAAAAGTTTTCATTTTTCCCAATTCAGACGTTTTTGTTAGCATTTTTCCCCATCATCCTATTGATTTTCTTCTACGATTTTTCTTTTTTCATTCTTCCATCCTCACTCGCACACTGAAACAACACAAACTCATCGCACAACACAATTCTTCTTTTTCTTATCACAGTGAACATTTTTTTTGCTACTTTTCATTAACAATAACTTGAAGTTTAAGCTCTTAAACTATTCCGATTATTTCAATTTATTTTTGAGCGAATTTCTCATTACTTCACCGTCGTTGTCTTCTTATTCCTTTATTTATGACCAACTTAAATTCCCATTCAACCCATTGTCCATTATTTTGCCTGCCATGAGCAGTAGCACACTTTATATTTTATTCATTCTGCTATGATTTTAAAATCACTTTGGAATTAATTATTATTTTTTATACACAAAAACTAAAAGAAACGAAATCAGAAAGAATGACTCGGGAATCAAGAGAGAAGAACTCGAAAGAAACTTTAAAAAATTTCCAATTTCTTTATTTTCTCTTTCTCCCTCGAAACTGCTCAAAAATGTTCTTCTTTTTAATGAAATTCATTCATACGACGACGACACAAGAGTTCATACAACACAAATTCTACACCGAAAAAAGAAGAAAAAAAACTTTGAGAGAGAGAATCAAAATGGCTGGCTGAGTGCTGTGCATGATGATATATTCGGAATATCTTAAAGCATGAGAAAAACGGAGAAAAGGAAAAATAGTTTTCGTTCTAATCAATTGGTAGTTTAAGAGTACTCGAAGTCGATGACGAAAGCGGCAATCTTCTATTAATCAAACTTTAGCTTGACTGACATCATCAATATGATGAAGCGACATTTCATTAAATTTTGTTTATTTTTAATATTTCTTCTCTTCATCTTGAATATTTTTTTTTACGTTTTCGCAAGGTATTTTTAGATATATTCAAAGAATCATCACAAATAACGACAGGCGAAATGAATGAGAAGGAACTAAATTAGACAATTATTGGCGATGTAATATGAAAGTCAATAAATGAAAGCAAGGACTTTCGCTTGATGAGATTTTACAAAATGCCACAAAAGTTTCTTCTACTTCTTTTTACTCTAGTTCATTACCATGAGAAATGATTCATAAAAAGGTAGAAAAGAATTTACAATCAATTTTGTTACTTCGATTGTTATCGAGCGAATATTGATATTATGCAAGCAGAAGGCAGATAGTAAAAGGTTGGAACCAGCCAAAGAGAAGAAAGTAGAAAAAAGAGGGTCGGTGAGGGAGAAAAGGGAGCCGTCAGTGTGTTCTTTGCGCCGATGCGCAACTGTGTCGGCAACATTCGAACAACATATGCAATATACCATAGCCATGAAGAAAAATTTTTTTTTGTTCCTTTGCTGATACTCACCGCTTGATATTACAAATAAAAATTATAAATCTTTCTTCAACAAAATCTCCTCGAATGAATTTTTCATCGAGTAATTAAACCAATGATTTGAATGGGATTTTTATAATCAGATGAAGAATTTGCTTAGTTTTTTAATCCATTTGATGGGTCGAAAACGACTTTTTTTTCGTCACATTTACACTTTTTCGCTCTTCTCTTTTAGTCCCACATACTTTTTTTTCTTGACTTTGCGTGATCTCGAAATTAAGCTTTAAAACTAACTCCTATTTGCTTAACTTCAATTGCTTTGTGCTCTTCACTTATAGCTCAACATGTTTATTATAAATTTACTGATTTTCGCAAAGTTCTTACACTTCAATTCTTGTGTTTAATTTTCTTCAAATTCTTTTTTTGTACACTTCGAAAATACATTCTGAAGAACTTTCAAGCCCCTTATCACAACCCTGCAATTTCGAAACGACCGTTAAAATTTTCGAACATGAAATCACAAAAATAAAAACAAAGATTTGAGATTTAACAAGAATATTCTTCAACACTTTTTATTTATAATTCAATTAATCTTCGAACGTCATTCTGCTTTTATTGTTTTTCATGTATCTTCGATACGATTTGTAACGATTGCTTTCTGCCATTTTTGCTTTCATTTCTTCATCCTGCTGCTTCTTCCACACTTTGAAATTTTCTTTTATCCAAAGTTCTTTTTTTAAATAACTTTCAAGAACATCTTCTTCGATAGCATTGAATTGATTTATACCTAATCCGAAATTCTTTCTCAACAAATACATCTTTTCTTCCATGCCATATGGTTTCCCTAAGAGATTGAAATTAATAATCCAACGTGCATACCAAATAATATATTTTGAGATTGTGTAAGGAGATATTATAAGCTGAATCCAAAGAATATCGATAACGGAAGGTTTACTATAAGAACCTTTGATATCCATTTTCTCCTCTATTATTTCTCTAATTTGCTTCTCTTGATATTCTTTCAACTCTTGTTTTGACATTCTGTTTTTTCTCCCCTCTTTCTTTGAATCTTGTAATGACTTGTCACTAGCAATCATTTCAAGTGCTTTATTTCTGTATTTAGGAACCTAAAAGAAATAAGAAATGAGTGAAATTTGTTATGTCACGTTATGCATGATTTAGCAGTCTCTTGTACCGTTACAAAATAGTTGACTGCTTCTTGATATCTTGACTTTCTTACGAAATACTGAATCAGCGAAATGACAGAAATCGTTGAGAAGAGAACAAGTCTTATATCAACTTTAGGACCTTTACGTCGATAATATCTAGAAAATAATAAAATTATTAACAACATGTTTTTTACAGATTTTAATTTCACCTATAGTAATTCTGATAATAAGCTTCTGGATGGTCAAGCATGTAATCATAATCCTTTCTAGCTTCATCATCTTTCAAAATTTCATAGGCATTCGCTATTTTCTTGAATTCTTGTTCATCACCAGTTTCCCGGTTATCAGGATGATAAATTCTAGCATAGCCTCGATAGTTCTTTGAGATCTCTCCTTTGGTGGAGTCTCTGGTTACATTAAGAACATCATAACAATTTTCCTCGCCACAGTAGAGTCCAGCCATTAGATGACCTGATGTTAAAATTGGAGCATGTCCAATAAATGCTATTAAAATGATAATTTTTGCCGACAAAAATTGCATTGACTTCATTTTTGTACTGGCATCAAGAATAACTGTTTAAAAACTAAAAGATAAATTAATTAATCAAATATTTTCATTAAACTTTTCTTTTATTTTTCTTACGTGGATACACTTTTTAAAGAAAATATATAAATGACTTCAAAGTTGAAGTTTACTTAGAAAGAAATATTTCTACAAAGCGTTCACATCATCTCGATGATGACATAAAGACATTTCATATAAATCAACCGGCATTTTATTAGGAAACAATAATCTAAATTTTTCCTGAAACAAAAATAACAAAAAATATTCTAATTAATCTATTTTATTTCATAAGGCTTGAGATCATGGTGACTATAAGTAAAATACTTTATGTGTTGTCCCAGTGGCTGATAGGTTTAGGCTTTTCACTTATTCACGTGAGTTGTTGTTTTATTGATTTATTATCCTAGATATTTATTGTTCTTCTTCAATTTTTTTTTAAAGACTTTTCACATTTCACGGCTCTACGAAAATCAGTCAAAATTTTCTCATTTATCAACACGGGAACGTGAACTTCAATTGAGCCCTACAGAAGCTTTCTATTATCAATTCTTCAAACGTATCATCGAAGCAAGAACTTTTGAAGAAGGAATTGATCGACTCGTGTTTGATAACTTGACTGAATATTCTGAGGGTCTCACAATAAATTCAATTAAAAAGTTTCACATTCTACCTGAAGTTACGATGGGTTTTCTTTATCGTAACTTCATTCAACTTTCAAGCTCATTGAACATTCCAACAGTTAATTGTTATTATGTTGAACCAGATGAACATTCTTCAATCGATGATCCAAAAGTGAGTTTCAAATTGACATGAAATATGACTCGAACATTCAATGTTTAATCTTTAGGTGTTCATCAACTGTGAGGGACTTGGAGAGCCAATTTTCTTCTACCTCGCTGTTGTATGGAGTTTATCTGCAATCACTGTGTTCCTTCTTTACATGTACGGATATTTTCTTCATCGTCATGTTATCGGAGGTTGTGCTGTTATAATTTACTACTTTTGTGTTCATGAAAATGCCACAAATGTCCATAGAGCGCCTATGATGAGGCATAACTTTGCAATTCCATTCATCGTCTGGCAAACATTTTATCTTAATTTATATGTTGATAGACACCAGAATAGAAAAGATCGAACAATTCATCAAAGAAGTTATGAGATGGTAAGAAAGATTTCTTTAATTAATCTTAATCAATTATTGAATGTTTTCATCATTTAGATCATCAGTTTGATATTTTTTACGACATTGGCAAATGTTTTCTGGGACATGTCATCGAAAATTTTCCTAGCACAAACTTTTGCTGTTTTTATTCTTCTTCAATGTAATGACAATGCTGGAAATTCTTACATAAACACGGGACTTGCTTTGGATTACGCCATCACTCAAGTAATTTCAAACTGGCTGAGCTACTGCTTGATGTATGGCAACATGAAGTTCCTGACTTGTGGAAATATGAGTGTCAATGTTGCTTTGATCATTTATATTGTTCGAATAACAGTGATGAAAATTCCTTCAGACGACGAAAATCCACATCTTCGATCACCATTAAGAAGGTTCATTTACACTTTTTTCTTCTTCGTGACAACTTCGTGGTTTGTTCAAGATTTAATGGATCGCTTTGTACCTCAAAGTTTTCAAACTGATGGAACTCTTTTGTACAGTTTGGATACGTTCCTTACATTGATTTATTTAAAGTTGCCAACATTCTACACAATGCTCATGTTATATCAAGAAAATTCATTTCTTGAAACAATTTCCATCGGAACAATTCGACTTTATTGCATCGTATTTATTTTTAAAAATCTCTCGATTTATGTTGCAATCAAATTTTATGATTTGCTTCATCAGAAGACAGCAGTCAGTCAAGAAATGGCTTCTGAAATGCAAGAGAGAGTGAAGAATTATGTGATTGAAGATTTCCTTGAAACGAGTGGAATATCAATGAGAGATTTATCAGACCCAAAGACCGAAAAACGAATTCAAAAAGATCTCGATTTACTTGAAGAGCTCAATTATAATTATGAAGTTTACAAACGTCACAAAAAGAATCAAAAGATTGACACGAAAATCGAGAAGGAAAACTTTTTAAACGACATAAGAAAACTTAAAACGCAAATTCAAAAGGGAGAAAAATCATCAGAAATTGTTGATGAAAGTGAAGTTGAGAGAACGAAGAGTGAAGTTAATGAAAGCAATGAAAAAAGTGATGAAATGAATGAAGACGAGGTTGATGAAACAAATCAATCGACGAAGGAAAATCTTGAAGATTCTTTGTACAATGTTCAACCGTTCTACGCTTTTGCTTTTCTACAAACTTTCACATTGTTTTTCTTGGCACTTAAATTCGTTGTGACGCCTTTCCTATGTTTGTTAAGTGCAACTGTTCCATCGAAATCGTGGTTCAAACGATCAACGTCGGTTTATTGGGTGTTTTATCTCTTCGTCGTCATGTGGTCTTTCAACTATCCTGGATATAAAAATATTCAAGCTCAATATCAACAAAAAAATGAATTTCGTAATCCAGAACTTGAAAGTTTGCTTCATTGGATTGACAAGACTGATTCGAATGCTGTGTTCGGTGCACCGATTGAGATTGCAGCTCATATTCTACTCACAACTAAACGTCCTTTAGTTAACCATCCATTGATTGAATATCCTGAAATGATTGACCGAACAAGAAGTTTGTACACGATTTTCAGTAAAAGACTTTCAACTGAAGTTTATAATCAATTAGTTAAGCTTAGAGTTCAATACGTTGTTATATCATATGAAAGTTGCTTCATGGGTTCACAAGATGGAATACGACTCATTGATATTTATGATTACCTCGAGCCAGAAAACTATGATAAGAAAGCTTTTTGTGTGAGTCTTTTCCAAAAGCATCATCCAACGTTTCTGAAAGTATTTGAGAATGTCAAATATATTGTCGTTCAGATATTCTCGCAATCAATTCAGTTAGAATTAAAAAAGAAAAACGTTTTAGAATTACAAATGTAGTGAGTTAATTAAAACTTTTTTGTAAGATAAATAAACAACTTGTAATCAACCAGAAAAATGACTATGATGAGTTAATTTTTATTTAGATACTTAAAAATGTCATTCAATTCAAGTGTTTATTTGTTGAATAATTTTTTATTTATTTAATATCAGATTCAGGTTTGATATTTGACACTTTTACCATAAATTTCCACACATTAATTTTGTATTTAGAGATTTAACTTCTCAACTTCATGGACTTTCGATTTTTCCACGTCTTTACCCAACCGCTCGCCATCAGCGATTGTTTCTGGTAATTTTTCGTCAGTTGTTTCTGGTAAGAATGTTGACAATAAACCACCAAAAAGCACACAGATACCAATAATAAAATATGGAGCTGGTTTCCAATATTCCGAAAGAAATATTAAATACGGCGCTGTGATGCTACCAACTCGACCTGACATACTTGCTGCTCCCAAAGCGACATTTCGAATGACTGTTGGAAATTGTTCAGCTGAAAAGACATAAATTGCTCCATAGCTTGTCGTGATACTCATTTTTCCAAGCATTGCCAGCGTGATGATCAACCAATGATAGTCTCCAGGTATGACGAGTGACAAAAGAAGTGTCAAGCCGGAAAATATCATACTTCCAGCTAAGATGACTTTCCTTCCCAATCGATTAAGTGAAAACATAAGGAAAAATAAAGCAGGAAATTCAACCATTCCACTTATTGCGAAATTAAGATGATCATTTCCACCCAAGTTTTTGGTACTCCATGATAAGCCGTAATACGATCCCGTGATAATAAACCAATCAAAAAAGATGAGAAGTGATTTAGTTCTGAGATAAGGTGATTTAAACAAGTCTAAGAGTGAAGGTTTTCTTTCTGCCAAATCATTTTCGTTTGCAATGTCATAATCTGTCTGCAATTTGTCCAAAACATGTTGGGGAATCTTCAAATCATTATAATCAGCAACTCTTTGGATTTGACGAATTGCTTTATCCTTTTTATTGTTACTTAGAAGCCATCGTGTTGATTCAGGTATGATGTAGTAATATGACATCATGAACAACCCAGGAATTGTTATTGCAATTTGCAGCCATCGCCAATTGTGAATAAAATAAGCCAAAAAAGCGATCAAAAGGTAGCCGACTGAAAAGAACATCTGAATAACAGTTCCGGCAATAGTTCGAGATTCCTTTCCGACAAGTTCCACTGCTAAGCAAAATGAAACTAAGAAGATTCCAGAAGAAGCTGCACCAACAATCTTTTAAAAGAATTTAATTTCTTCTTCACAATTTGAAGGCAATTTCATAAGAATTCATTTCATCTTACCACTCGACAAATTGTGTATGTTAAAAGGTTCGGTGAAATCGCAATGGAAACTCCGGCAAGCAATTGAATAAAAAGCGATAAAATAAGTGTTGGCCGTCTACCAAATTTATCAGAAAGATCACCAAATGCGTAACTGCCGATAAAAACTCCAAGCATCATAAAAGAGTCTGCTGATGCTCTCCACGATGCTTTATCGCATACCATATTGAATGATTTTACAGCTGAACTTTCATACTTTGAAGTACTCCAAACGTAATCAAGACATTTTGATAACTCAATGGAATCATTAGATGATTCTTTTATGAATTCGCACTTTGAGAATTCATTTTTTGACATGTCGAATGGAAACGATGAGTTCAAAACATCGGATGACAGTTCAAATGGTGAATCAATCGATTCGTTATCTAATCTGCAACGATGATCAGGGACAGCGAGTAAGAAAACCCCGGAAAGCTTATGAAATGCGCTAAGAATTACTGGTAAGCAAAGAAGGAAATAAATTCTCTTCTGATACTTTCCAAAATCACCGCGACATAAATACGGCACAACATCATCGAAATTCATTTCAATTTAACTTTTTTCTTACTTCTTCACTTTGAGACGTCAACGTCTTCTACTCAGGTAAGCTTCATTACTAAAAAATATTTTGCCTACTTATGCTTGCGGAATAATCTCAGCTGAATATCAGCTGTTATCTCTAATGTTATCAGTATTAAGTCACGAAGCAAACATATGTATGTACTTGGTGGATATTTTATTAATCTTGACACTTTTCTTATTATAAAGTCACCGAACCTTCATCATTTAAAAGCATTTGCTTTCATTAGATTAAGTGAGATTGGAATTAAAAGTATTTTATGACTTTAAGTAGTCAAATACATCATAAAGGTTAATTAATATAAGAGCCTCACAAGATATCACTCTACGCGAGCTTGGAAAATAAAAAAATTATAATAAAAACGTCTGAACAACTCTCACAATGTTTTTCTCTCGTACAATCTCTTGAAATATATGCACGACGATGAAATGAGCTCTTGATAAGAAAAGTGTTTGAAGTATTTACATAAAATCGCACACAATGTTTAGTGTCATATTAGAGGCTTACAAGTTTACATCATGAGTGATGAAAAATTGACGAAATGTGAAGATGTCGAAGGAAGTTCATCGATTGTTTTATCAACAATGTTCTCGCTTACAAATCCAGGAGAATATTCTGAGAAATATCATTACAGTCGCTATGGAAATCCATCAAGAAATGTTTTGGAAGAGTCGCTTGCAAGACTTGACATGGCAAATTTTGCTTTGACTTATTCATCAAAAATGGCTGCAACTTTAGCGATTTTGTCAACACTTAAAGCTGATGATTTGATGATTTCAAGTGACTTTTTGCTTTGTGAGAAAATTAAAAAACTTGGTGTACGTGGTAATATTGAACATTTCGAATTTTACGATGTCAGAAAGTTTGAGGAATCATTTAACGTGAATACAAAGATAGTTTGGATTGAATCACTCTGTTTTCCATTTATGACAGCTTTGGATATAAAATCCATTTCTGACGTCATTCACGAGAAATCAAAAGCTGTTTTGGTAGTCGACAACACTGTTTTGACTCCGTATTTTCTTTGTCCATTGAAACTTGGTGCAGACATTGTCATTTACTCGTTGGATGAGTTCATTGCTGGTCATTCAGATGTCAAAATGGGATCTGTGGCTACAAATGATCGAAATTTATATGAGAAGCTTAAATATCACCAAACATCTAACGGTGTTGGACCGTCACCTTTTGACTGCTTCATTGTTAACAGAAGCTTAAAAACTTTTCCTTTAAGAATGGAACGATATGCAGACAATGCAAAAAATGTTGCAAGATTTTTGGAGTCAAACTCGAAAATTAAAAAAGTTTTCTTCGAACCAGGTTCCGGAGTGTTATCATTCATTTTGAAAGGATATTTAGAAGATCTTGTGAAATTTTCTGAATCATTAAAATACATTTCAATAAGTGAAGTCTTAGGAGGTGTTGAGACAACCATTGACTTACGTTGGATGAAAGAAAATTTGATAATAGTTTCAGTTGGCTTAGAAAGCTTTGAAAAAATCAAAGATGACTTTGATCAAGCTTTGGGGAAAATTTTGACTTGAAGTTATAAATTTATTTCATTTACCTTATAAAGTATTTAATAAAAATTTATCTACGTTCGTAATGTTGACATTTACATACTTGAGGGTTTAGTTAGAATTTAGGTAGAAGTTTTTGTGTTGAGAGTACGAATGTACTATTAGTAAATTTGCGTAGCTGAACACCCTTTTGATACAAATTCATAAATGACTTATTATGAGTAGTCCTTTTAAGGATACTCAAACTGAAATAAAATCTGTTGAAGTGAACTCTAAATCACTTAGATAAAACTCGTTGCGTCTCTTTCAATATTTTTCTTTTGTTCCTTATCTGTTATTCGCTCATTACGGGAGAGTTTGAGTATACATTTTTATTTCAGCTACACGCGTTTTAAAGTGAATCGTTGAAGAGAAGGATCATTTTAATTCAACCTTTAGTGAAACTCGGACGTAGCAAAAAGTAAGTGAAAGACTTATTTAAAAAATTCTCGAAATGAAGAAGATGAAAATTCAAATTTTAAAAGCTCAAAAACGTGTTCCATTTTGATTAAAAATCTTAAATCTGAAACTCTTCATTATTTTATGTTTTTTTAACTGATTAATCAATTTATTTCTTTTGCATTTTACTTGCCACGAGGTTTTTCAAAATTACCAAATGCAAAGTTATCTGCTTTTTGGACTTTACAAGATTTAATTTTCATCTTCATCATCAGTTTTAATTGGACAATTAACGTATTTGAAGAAAATTTTAAAAAGTTGGATCAACAAACACGCACATTTTCAAAAGAATTGAATCCAATATATTTTCTCACCTTTGATATAATTGATAAATGGCTTAAAAATCTTGAACAATATGAAGAAGCTGAAGGGCTGGCCATTTCAAAATGTGTGATGGGAGATTTCATAGTTTGTATTGGTGTTATTTCTTGAAAAACTGATTTTTTGTGTAATTCTTCAAGTTGATGCAATGGTGTTGATGAAATTAAGGATTCTGATACTACTGTGACAATAGATGCGATGTGAGAGTTCAAATCCGTGTTATTATCTTGAATCGATGCCGACTCTTCTGTAATTGTGTTGAGCATGTTTGTACGATCCATATCAACCGGCTGATCTGATCGACTTGGAGGTTTCATAAATATATTTTTTTTTTTCTTTTGGCTTATCATTTATAAGTTCTGATATTATATGTGATCTCTCAGCAATCTGGAACATTAAATTTTCATTGCCGTTATTTTAAAATTTAATGCACAATTAGGTATCTAAATCAATTTTTTACCTGTGATATCTGTTTTAAATATTCCTTGTGATTACTTAAAATCAATTTATGAAGATTAACGATTCCGGCTTCGAGAAGAGTGAGTTTGTTTTGCTCATCTATAAATTAGTTTCAAGGGGTTATTCACGAACGGTTGCTTGAGTCGACCGTGAAATTGCTGAAAATTGCTGGCTGTTGCTAACAATTGCTGGAAAATTTAAAGTTGCTAGCAGTTTTAAAGTTGTTAACTGTTGCTGAAAGTTGCTAACAGTTGCTTATAGTTGCTACAGGCTGCTTAAAGGAGAAAGCAACATAAAAACATGTTTTTCTACTGTTTTTAATACTTTAAGCGTAATGATTTTTTAACGTTTATAATTTTGATTTTAACCGGGAATCTTCAACAACCAAAAATGAGACAAGTGATACCTACGATCCTTGTGAAAAAAAAAGTTACAAATTTTAGATCAAACGAAATTAGTACTGTTTGCGATAAACACTGATGAATAATTCTTGTCTGTAACTGGCTCAATTGAATATTGAAATATGATGAGATAAAAAAAACTTTTCGTTTCAGTAAAAGTCTTTAAGAATAACCAAATCTTGATTTTTCTTTATAGCTGTATTTTCTTCGATAAGTGTTGACAAGAATAACAAAAGTTGAATAATAATTGATATATGGAAAAAGACCTAAAAAGTTAATAAATTCACATTAAGTTTTCGATCATGTAAAAATAAATTTGTTTTTCTTTACCGCTATCGGTCTTTCAATTTTTTAACGTTTAGCTATTTTGTATCGTCTTGTAATTTAGACTTGTTTTGCATAAGCTATAAATGAATTTCATGTGAGTATTAATTTTAATGTAAATGTTTAATATGAATTTACCAATAGATTTGATATTTGAATGGTAATGTATGAGAAGAATAAATTCCTTTGAAAAATGATGATATTGTTCAGATATTTGAACTTGGTTGCATAAGCATTTAATGAATGATTGAATGAAAATGTTTGGTAGGAGAAAATTTCCTTTGACAAAATGATTTTGGATTGTTTCCAGATGAAAAGAATTAGATATAGATGATTTAATTTGATGTAGTTTAAATGATGAAAATAAATTGACTTACAATCGATTGAAAACTGGCGGCTTCGATGACTTCCCAATAAACTTTATATGAGTGCGAAAGTGCTTTTAAATCTATTAAATTATTTCCATAAGTATTTTGAATATTATAAATCTTTGAAAATTATACCTTTACAGTTCTTTTCAATTTCAACGAGAACTTATTGATCAGCTGAGAGAGTTTACGAGATTTAGCTTTGACCTATATATTAAATGAAGATTAGCTTAACGGTAACGAGATTGGAATAAAGCTTTTTTCACCTTTACGAATTCTTGAAGGGCAAACTTCCGGACGTCGCTATGATTTCGCTTGCGAGTAATTTGCCGATTTCTGATACATTAAATGTTACATAATTAGCTTCATTCGATGACTAAAATTCTAAAATGTTACCTTATTAACTAACTTCGATAACTTCGAGATCTTAATTGGCGATAGATCAATTTCTACGGGAACGATTCTTTAGTGCTTGCGCTTGCACAAATGTTTCTCCGTATTTACAACTAAAATATGATAAGTCGGGATAAATTTTATATTAAATCGAAGGTCTAAGTCTCTCTCACCTATTTAAATGATATTATGTCAAATCTTTAATGTTTTAAGGCTTTAAATAATTACTTTTCTAATTTTGGCTTTCTAAAATGCCGGACAAAACCTAAAATCTGAGCGAGATAGCAAATTGCTCAGTTTAGCACGACTAATTTTCGCACCCTTGGGAGCCGCCGCATAACAATTATGAATTTTTACAAAACGTTAAATTTTTATAGTTTCTTTTGAAAAGTTATTTTTTTTATATTTATTTATTTTTACTCGCCGTGATCCGGACTCGACAACAATTGTTTTCTTGTTTTATTTGGAAGTTGAGTATATCTATAATATTGTTCATTTTGACATATGAAATTCTCATACTTTTATTTTGTTTTCCACGATTTTCCCTGATTTAGCTTGAAAAACGACAAATTTTCATTAGTTGTTAACAGTTGCTAGATGTTGCTAACTGTTGCTGTAGGTTGCTAAATTTTTTCTCGGTTGCTTTTTTTTCCGAATTGCTAATATAAAAAAAAGGTTGCTAAACCAGGGAAAGTTGCTTGAGTCGACAATTTTCGGCCGTGAATAACCCCTTGATTAGTTTGTTAAACTAGTTATTTTATACTGCCCACATTTGATGTTACCCAAATTTGCTATGTTTCTCTACCATTTGCATGATATAGGTGGAATTAATATTAAATACTTACGGGATAAGTAGGAAGCTTTTTGTTGAACATCAACCCTTTTCTTTCTGGGTCAAGATGCGGATTCTGCTCCATGAGAGCAGGGAGGAAAATTTGACGAAATGGGAATCTTTTCTCTTTCGGTTCATCGGTCGCCCTTTCATAGCTTCCGTCAGAGTTCGTTTTAATATAAAGTTTTTCGAACACTCTAAAGGTTTGGAACAATTTCCCAATTTCCTTTCGAATTTTTTTCGACATGTTTCTGTTTAAGAAAAAAAAAGATAAACACCCGATAAACATTACTCTCTTAGCTACGTTAATTGTCCAATTATAATTATAAATTTTGATTATTTTTTTAATACTGTCTTTTACTTAGGTAAAATTTCATTAGTGACCTGACTTAGAGATGAACGTCTATCGTGGATGAGCTATTTCAGAAGTTGCTGAGTTTACAGGAAAAGCAGAAAGAATTTTATTCTAGACCAATCGGAAATATTTTAAGAAAGTTTTTGAAATTCACTAATTTAAAATTATATCTAATAAAGAAATGACATTTAATATCATTGTAAACCAATACAACGTCTATTATAATGTAAATAAAAAGTTTCTGTTTACAAACAGTGGTTCAAAATTAATTTTTCGCTTCTTATCTACTTTATTTAAATGTCTGTCACGCATTGTTGAACTCCTTGTTTGATTAAAAACATTTCTTCTCGCAATTTACCGAAATTACCTAATTAAGCTAACTTTTTTTTATTCAGCAGTCGTTGATTTGCAATGACACAGTTGTGTAGTTAAAATAAACAAAAATTAACATCAAACGATTAAATTGATCATTCATTGTTTCCACTTCATCATCAAAAACTTATCGATTCATCTGAAAATAAATTTTAATTGTCTCTCTCTGATACCAGCAATTTATTAATTTCTTAATTCCTGTGATGTTGCATAAGAATTTGAATTTATTGGTAAAATATTTCTCGTTTAACTTTAATCTATAAAACAAATTTATTAAAAACTGTGGTAAAAATTAATTGAATAGTATTGCGAATTGTTCCAATCGGTAGCGTATCTCCCCGTCAACTACAACTTCACATGTTAACTTTGTCTGTGTTGAAGTCTCATAAACTTTTTCACTTGTAAAATATCCAACTTTTTACTTCTGCTTCAGTCTATCGCGAGAAGTAAATCGAGTAGGATGTTGTATCGTCTTAGCAGAGAAAGTTGAAAGTTTTTGATAAAGAAAATATTTTTAAAAAAACGTGAAAAAATAATGGTCATCGTTGGAAAATTATTTATGTTGTGATTAAGACATTGGAGAGAAATTAATTTTGAAGTCAATAGCTTCTTATACAATTATCAGTGACCAAAACCTCAAATAGCAGTTTTGCAATTTTGTGAAAGTTTTACATATAACTTCTTTCATTGTGTCTTAAAGCGTGCATAGAAATTTAATTATTCTGCAAGAAGAGTTTCACATCTCAAAGTTTGACCTTTAATTCATACAATTTTTGGATTATAAATTATTCTTAAAAAACGGTAGGTAAAATTATTTGCGATATTGGCAATCTTAAGTAAATAAACGTTGCGATATAAAAAGCGATACGAAAGCATAAGTGGAAGTGCGAAGAGAAAAACTTTCTAAAAATCGCAACTTTTCGTCGTTTGATTCAATCAATTTTTACTTTATAAGCAAGTAAGACATAAGACGTTAATTGATTAACTCACATCAAGTTTTACAATTGTTTACGATGTCACAAATGTTTCTTTATGAAATAAGTTAACGAAAAGGCATTGAAGCGAAAAACTTGATATACTTTACGCAACGAAAATTGGATAATGATATAATTATACCAGGCCAAACCAGACCATCACGGAACGAATTTTTATGTTTTATATTTTTGCTTTTGTGTTCATTCGATTTTTGACGAGTTTCTTCATCATCACCGACGAGTCAGAGATTTTTATCTTAATTCTCAATGTCTGCACCTAACTCGCTTCTACTAATCTTCTCTTCCGAGCTACTTCCAAACCTTTTTTTAATATTTCTTCTTTCACCGAAATCGAAATTGAAACTCACCTGAAAGTTAGTTCCATTAACCCACTAAAATAGAGTCATGCGGATGCAATCGGAAAAAAGTTTTTTTGGTGAAAGAAATTGTGTGTAAAGAATTCAAAATGAATAAATAAATACACGATGACTCAAAGAAACTTAAGAAGAAAAGTTCGCTTAACAAATGATGTTGAAAATAAGTGCAGGCAATTCATTACCATATAATCAAAAAGGATCTTAAGCATAAAATATTTTTCGTTGAAAATCATCGCATGATGAAAAGAATTCATTTCTGTAGGTGTTAAATAAATTTAAAGCATGAAAGAAGAATCGAGAACATATAATCACATCCTTGTTCTGCCTCACAATTTTAGCAGCGCTTGACTTGAAAGCAAAACAAGTAAACAACCGAAAACCGTTTGGTTTCGCAAAATAAATGCCTCAAGTGAAGAAGATTCATAAACATGTTCCCTTAATGTAATTCATTCTCAGGTCGCTGGTGTTCATTGCCTTCAAAAACTGCTTCATTTATGTACGTTGTGAAACTCATAATTATATTTAAAATGAAAAAGAGATTGTAAACATATGAAAAACGAATGAAAATCTGCTCAAGTTCAAGCGCGTTTTTCAAACTCAATACAACAGCAATAATTAATTTTTTCTTATTTTCGAATTTTTCACAAACAAATTTCGAGTTCACAAAAAAAAATCAATGCCGGACAAACCGCAAAAAAATATTAAAATAACAGAAAGTAGTCAGGAAAACATACATAAATGAAATATGAAAACGACACTCAATAATTTCCATCCGGATCTTCATTGATGGCGAAATTTGTTAACATTGATGACGAATTCATGAATCGTTTTACCGACTTGAACTTTTATGACGTTGAAGGAAAGTCCAATGTTGAGATCCTGCATTCAATGTCATTCACCCAAACACATCTGATTGAAGAAATAAATAACGCGTTCTACTTATTTTTACACCACCATGAACAAATTGATCGGAAAGCGAATCCGCAATGCAAAGTTATGGCTGTTTTCTTCAGTGAAATATCGTTAACGTCTTTCTGCTTTAGATTTCAATTAAATTCGATTACAGTCATTTTTTTATTCGAAGTGTTTTAATCTTACGTCTAATGTGTCATGATTAAACAATGTAATTGTTTGACTTTAAACATTGATACAAGTATTTTCATTAATTTAAGTAGATATTAGAGAAACATGAACCAACCATGTTTAATGCAATTATTTATTTCGATTTCAATTTCAGACAAAAGCTCTTCAATGCTAAAGGAAACAGAGTTAAGGAATTGAATTACCAATGAACACTATCTGAGCACAGACAAAAAAAATAAGAAACCGAAGAAACTCATACATGAGCTTTAATTAATTAAGATTGTTTCTTAAAAATTTGATTAATTAGTGGTAATAGTAATTAAATGTTTTCATAACAATGAAAAGGCAAACAGAACTTAAAAGTGGCCGTTGTGGCAACAACTTTAGACCTTCAACCAAATCATCTGTGTTACTTGTGCTTACAACGTTCTTATTAGTCATTCACGTGGTGAAATCTTCGACGATTAACGAGGAAGAAGAGACAACAGACAACAATAGATATTTAAACAACAATCCAAATGGTGAGTATTTAATGCTAATCTTTTTACCGTTAAAATCACTAAAAACAAAGCACCGAAAGCGAAAGTTTTTCCCCCATTTCCTGTGTTTATGTTTTATCTTAATCATTAAAATCAAAAAAAAATAGTTAAAGTTATTCTGAAGTTTTGAAAGTCACTCGTTGGCAGTCATTTAGCAAAACGTGATGAAAACAATTTTCTCGTTCAAATGTAAATTCTCAATTCCGAAATCGGAATTTTAAGAACCACAACCGGTTTTGAAATTCTCTCTTTTTTATCATTGTGCGAGAAGAACATTCTTTTATTGTATTGTAAAACCGTCAAGGCCATAACTTAACATCATTTCATCTTACATCAGACGCACAATTTTTATTATTTGTTATCTCGTTCTGTTTGTGCTTCAAATTGCATTTGATAACTTGTTTAATTCATTAATCGTTTCATCACAAGATCAAAAAATTTACATTTTGGAACGTACATCATGAGTTGTTGAAATTCCCATCATTGCATGTGGCTTTGTTGATTAATGTGGATGGGTAATGCGCAACTGAATTAATGAATTTATGAACAATGATAAACTTTCACAAAATTACTTTTTAATGAACTTTCTGAGCAGACATTATGAATTTTCATAGATTTTTCATTGAGTTAATGTCGCACCTAGCCGATTGTCAATATTTAATTTAGAAACGTAATCTGACATTGAAGTTGTTATTCGGAAGTCAATAGAAAACATCACAATTGCCATTAGATTTTTTATAAAATAATTGCGTCATCTGATACACTGTTGTGATGATAATCACGAACAACTCAACAATGCCACTGCGTGTGAAATCACATCCATCATCCATTATGGGGCTTTTCCCGTCATTTCTTTTTTTTTAATTTGAAATGAAAATGAAAACAGAAATCCACTCACAATGCAAATGACGATAATCATCTAAAAATAAATCGAATTAAAGAATCTTTAATTCACCACGACACGTCGAAATATTCATTCACAGTCAGCTTTTATGAGATTTTACTATTCTTTCTTTTTCCTCCTTCATTTATGTGTCAGTCGGTCAGCCTTCCATTATAATAAGCAAAATAGTTAAAGAAAGAAAGAAAGAAAGAAAGATGAATAAAAGAAGAAAACGAAGGTGGAATCGCTTGTTGATGATTTTGCTTTCTATGAAGCATGATTCGCTTTTAGCATCTCCGGAACCACTTCATTGAAGCATTAAACTCTTTCGTTTTTCTTCCATATTCGCTTTTGCCAATACAATTAATAAATAACTGTTTGATTTATTTCATAGGCTTAACGTATTGCCAGCAACTGAGAAGCTATGAATCGAGACGTTCAAAATCTTTAGGGCGTGAAGGAAGAAATGTGAGAATACCGAAATGTTCCCAAGTCGGATCATTTGAGCCTGTACAATGTTCGAACGAATTAAACAGCTCAGAATGCTTCTGCGTGGATGAATACGGTGTTGAAATTCCTGGCACAAGAGTTGAAAGCGAAGAGAAAACAAACTGCAGCGCACCAATGAATAATTGTTCAGCTGCATCATGTCGAATGTTTTGCCCTTCGGGTTTTGCACGCGATTTATCAAGTGGTTGTCCAATTTGCAAGTGCAGAGACCCATGCAATGGTGTAAAATGTCCCAATGGTCAAGCATGCGAACCAGTTGAAGTTGATTGTAAAGACGATCCATGTCCACCGATCCCAACCTGTCGTAAATCGAGAAGTTTCAAAGAACTTTGTCCCGCTGGTTCGCCGCTTTCTATTGTCGGTACAATCCGTCCATTTTTATGTGGCACTGACCCTGGTAAGCCAATGTGCCCCCCACTTTACAAATGCATCGTTCAAACAGGAAACGATTACGGAGTTTGTTGCCCAGCATCATTGAAATATGAGAAACCTGGAACATGTCCAAGTGAAGACGAAGTTATCTCGTCACCTGACACTGGCATCATGTGTGGCAGTCCTTGTTCTCATGACTTGGAATGCCCACAAATGCAAAAATGTTGTGGTTCAACAGTTTGTGGTCAAACATGTCAACAAACAAAAGACTCGACATTGTGTCATCAAGCGAAACTTCAGTCAGAGATTCTTTCGATAAGCGAACGTGAGGGACGAGGATACATACCGCAATGCGATGAAAAAAATGGACAATTTGTCGCACGTCAATGTTCAAATAACGGTCTTGTGTGTTGGTGTGTCAATCCTCAAAACGGCAATAAAATTAAAGGAACAATTGGTGCGGCAAAATCGGTGACATGCGACAACATTGAAAATCTTTTGATTAGATCAGGTGCGAGAAGTGTTGATGGAGCCAATCAATGTGATCAAAATATTTGTGCTGCAATATGCCAATACGGATTTAAAACTGATCACAGCGGATGTAGCACTTGTGAATGCGAAGAACCTTGTGAAGGTTTTAATTGCCCAGCAGGCTTTTCATGTGAAATTGCAAAAGATCCAAAATGTCTGTCAGGGTCAGGTTTGTGTCAATCCGAGCCGATTTGCAAACCAAACATCATTTATTCAAATCCATGTAGCTTTGGAACGCCATTGACGAGTAACAAAACCGACGAAGTTGTTTTCTGTCGAGGTGAAGTGAATGAGTGAATCACTTGAATCGATTTTAAATATTTTTTTTTGTCTTAGCAGCTGATTATTCTTCTCCAGAGTATCAAGCAAAGTCATTTTATGACGCAAGCGTGGAAAACTCAGATGATAGTTCTAAACAAACTTCAACTAAATGTCCTGAGAAATTTACTTGCACGAAGCTTTTGGGGCAAAGTGAAAGTGTTTGCTGTCCTATTCATGACGATTCCGCTGTTGCTTCTGCTCAAACTGAATCTGAAATCTTCGAACGACCTCAGTCAAGTAAGTTTAAAGTTCAATTATGTGTGAAGTGGTTAAATAATTAACATGAATGATTAAACAATTTGAATTTCTAGTGTGTGAGTATTTGCGTGACTTCAGCGATCGAATGGAAGGGACTGAAGAAGGAATGTCGTTGGCCTTGAGACCACCACGATGCAATCCCGATGGAAGTTTCGTTTCAATGCAATGTCAGATTATACGAGTTGCACTTACAAAATCTGAACATAAAAAAGTTCTCGAACAGAATAATATCCGTGAGATGAGAAAAATTTTCATAAATAGAAGGAAACGAGACATTCAAACTTTGAAGCTTGTCAGAGTTGATAATGGACAAGACTTTGGAACGACTGCAAATCCCGAAGCTGACATGATTGTCGACTTTTTAAGAAAGAAGATTTTTGAATCACCTGAAAAATTCTTAACTGACTTATTTGGTGATCAAAGTGAAGGTCGAACCGCAAGACTAATTGATATTCAAGCCGAAGATTATGACAATGACGAACAACGAAACGAACGAAAATTATCAGTCAAGTCACAACAAAAGCGAAATGATTTGATTGAAGTTGATGTTGAAGAATGTTTTTGTGTTGATGGCTTTGGAACAGAAATACCAAAAACCCGCGGAACTATGAACGTAACTGAATCAGAATGTAATAAAGTTAAAGATAATTTGGAGTGTCTTGATTTGACATGTCGAATGGGTAAGTTAAAAGAATTTTTGAATTATTTAATTATTTTCAAATATTTTCTCGATTAAAATCTTTAGGTTGCGACTATGGATTCATTCTTGATCCTGAAACGCAATGCCCAACATGCAGTTGCAGAGATCCATGCGAAAGTGTTCAATGTGAAGAGTCTGAAGAATGCCGAACAGTTGAAGTTTCATGTGAAGGCGAATATTGTCCACCAGTGCCAGCATGTTTCCCTAAAAAGCAAGGCCAATGTCCATTCCTTGTTCCACCAGCTGGTGAAGATTCCGAAGACGCTTGTGCATATGAATGTCGATCAGATAATCATTGCTATGGATCGAAAAAATGTTGCTCCAATGGATGTGGAACTGTTTGCATTGGTAATTCATTAGAATGATTTCTGTCGGTTAAATAACTAAGTAATCAAATTGTTTCTTCAATTAGAACCGCAATTTAAAACAGCATGTCAACATCTACAATCTATTCAAATACATCAAGCAATCGAATTAGGTATGCCAGCTAAACAAAAATACATCGCACAATGCAACGATGACGGATCGTGGAAAACAATACAATGTGGACCGAACAATGTCTGTTGGTGTGTCGATGACAGAGGAAATGAGAAAAGTGGCACGCGAACAACTGAAGGCATACCCAATTGTTCCGCTGCAAAAACTTCCCATTGTCCACAGTTGAAATGTAAATCATGCGAACATGGATTTGAGTTCGATGAAAATGGTTGTAAAACTTGTGAATGTAAGGATTTGTGTAAGGAAATAAAATGTCCATTAGATGAACAATGCGAACTTGTGCAAGTTGAATGCATCAACAGCAATAACAACACACAACCATGTCCAAGAATGCCAATCTGTACACCACTACGTGACTCTGTTTGTACTGAAGGTTTACCTTTGAAACTCAATGGAAGGGAAATTAATTGTGGACCTGAAGCTGATGCTTGTCCAACAACACATTCCTGCAACTTAAATCCCATCACAAAACGAGGCGTTTGCTGTGCAAAAGGTCGTGACGTTTGCTTCGAATCTGTGGATTCAATTTGCAATGTTAGTGAGGATGATGGAACAGAAACTGTTGTGAAATATCGATTCAACCCACGCGTCAACAAATGTACACCTGTTCGCTTGTCAAAGACAAAAAATTCTTCATGCATCAGCAAAAATCTCTTCCACAGTGAAAAAGCTTGTCGATCAGTGTGCCCAATTCTATCACAATGTGAGAGATTGAAGTTGAAGAATTCAATTGCTGCACGAAGACGAGCTGATAAATCTGACATTTGGTTCCGACCCAGATGTGATCCAGAGAATGGATCGTGGAGTGCTGTTCAATGCATTGGTGAAAATACAAATGAAAATACTCGAGTCTGTTGGTGTGCTGATAAGAAAGGATCGCCGATTAAAGGATCATTGACGAAGGGACAAGAACCAGTTTGTAATCATCGTCAAGCACGAATGCAAGCTCGAATGCATGTTGAAGAAGCAGATCCAATGATGGAAGAACTTATTCGTCAAATCACCTTCTTGACTGATGAAAGTAACTTCCTTGATGAAGATGAAGTGAAAAATGAAGCGATTGGAGGTGCAACTGAAAGGATTTTTGATGTGTCAGGGAAATTAGGACAAAGCAGTCAACGACTTATTGCTTCTACTACACGTTGTGACGCTCTTCGATCAACAGCACATTTCGTTGTCAATTGTGACGAAGAAGGAAACTTTCTCGCAACACAATGCAATCTCGATACGTGTTGGTGTGTAGACGAAGCTGGAAATCAACTTCCATGGAGTAGCACTTTTAGAAAAGGAACGAAAAATTGTGAACACACAAAACTTGATGCTGTAGAAATTGAACTTCATCTGACAAATCCAAATGAAGTTAAATTAAGGAATTTGTACGATGTTTTGAACGAAGATTTGAAGAATCTTGTTGGTGATGGATTCATGAACTTCCGTGTGCAAGAAAATTCAGATAAAAGTGTGACAATGAAGTTTGATTTAGTAGATGAACATAAAACCAATCAAGCTTTTGCTATTGAAGAAATGAGTAAAGAACAAAACTTATTCTTGTTCCATGGAATGCTTCGGCCCGACATCACACAGTCGAAATTCTCTCACAAAATACCGATGACAAATATTCAAGACGCTCAAAAATCTTCACTTGGCATTCCACAAAACACATTTCATACGATTGTGTTCATCATTGCGACATCATCAGCATTCATGATTAGCATTCTCGTGATTTACGTGATGCTCAAGAAAGGAAAAAGCAAGGACAAATTGCATTATGTGAATAATAAAAATATTCATTCGGGTGATAAGTATATCGATTACACATCGCCCATATTTGTTTTAAGTGCCAATGACGTACCAAGAACCAGTAAAAGTAGTTGAACATAAGTCTTAATTATAGCGAGTCTTTAAATTTATTCAAAAGTTTGTCAGTTTTTTTTATTATTTGATGGTTTATAAAACCTTCACATATTTGAAATCGCACAAGAATTTCTTAATAAAATTGACATGAACACATCTGACGAAGGCACACAAATTCGTCCCATGTGATCATGCTGATCGCTGTTAGTTTTTAAATGACAATTTCTTTAGTTGTGCTTGATTGATTTATCGTGAAAGTGAAAATAAAATTTCTTTATTTATTGTATGATAAACTTTGTGTTGAAATAAAATTTCTTAGAAATAAATCGAAAGAATTTTAATTTTCCACTTATTTACTTAAAGCTTGATCAAGATCAGCAATCAAATCTTCGATATCTTCAACACCAACATTCAAACGCACCAAAGTTGGAGTGACACCAACTGCAAGTCTATTTGCTTCTGGCATATCTGAATGTGACATCAACCAAGGAATGGCGACAGTGGTTTCAAGTCCTCCCAAACTTTCAGCAATCATGATAACCTTTAAAGCTTTTGTAAATTGGTCCAAGTCATCGACAGTTCCTTTCATATAGAAAGCCATAATTCCAGAATGTCCATAAGATTGCTTCAAAGCGATGTCATGTCCGACATGTGACTTCAACGATGGATGAAAAACTTTCTCAATTTTTGGATGTGATTCCAAGAACTTTGCTATTGCATAAGAATTTTCCGAATGCTTTTCCATTCTTAACGATAAAGTTTTTATGCTTCTGTTTGCCATGAAACAATCAAATGGCGATGGAACAACTCCAGTTGATACTTGAAAATATTTTAATGTGTTGTAGAATTTCTCATCATTCGTGGTTATTCCTCCCATGGTGACATCAGAATGTCCATTATAGAACTTGCTTAATGAATACATTGCAACATCAGCTCCAAGTTCCAATGGTCTTTGAAAGTATGGAGTCAGAAAAGTATTGTCAACAATGAAAATAGCTTTTGAATGTGAATGAACAACATCAGCGATTGATTTTATGTCGACAATCGACAACAAGGGATTTGTAGGCGTCTCGATCCAAACAAGTTTGGTTTTACTAGTCAAAGAACTTTTGAGAATCTTCATGTCACTAAAGTCGATGTATTTAGTTTCTATTCCCATTTTAGCTGCTAAATCTTTGAATAATCGTATTGTGCCGCCATACATATTTGGCATTGAAGCAATCTCATCACCACTTTGTAATGTTGCGATAACAGCTGAAACAACTCCGACACCACATGTAAACGAAAGTCCATATTTTGCATTATCAAGAGAAGCTAAACATGATTCTAAAACATCGCGAGTTGGATTTTTGTAGCGGCTGTATTGATAGCCGGAATGTTCTTCAGGCGTTGTATGTTGATAAGTTGTTGATGTTACGAGAGGTGTCACAACTGGCCTTTAATTAAATAAATTTAAATTTTTATAATAAATGTTTATTCAAATTTAGAAGTTATTTCAAACCTTCCCTTCCATTCTTCTGCTTTATGACCAGCGTGAACTGATTTTGTAGCAAAATCAGAATTCTGCTTTCGATAGCCAAGCTTCTCGTTAAATCCCAAAACGTTGCTCATCGTTGAAAGTATTCACTTCGAGGTTTGAAATGGTACTGAATGAAAACCAAATGACCAGAGACTATTTAAATATTCTGATTTAATTTGACAATGTCATTCTCCAGATTATCAGCAATAACCTATTGATGATTATAAACATTTCATTTTATTCACACTTCTTATCAGAAAGTGATTTTCAAATCAAATTTTATTAATTTATTTCTGTAAATTTCTTATCAATTCATTATGCTACAAAATAATATTTCATTTGAATGAATGACGTAAAAGAAGTGAAAACATCTGTAAAAAACAGAATTCTCATTTCATATTTCTTTCAATGCTTGAGCAATGTCTGTGATGAGATCGCTGACGTCTTCAAGACCGACAGAAAGTCTAATGAGATTATCAGTCAATCCTTTTGCTACATGATCTTTTTCAAATTTATTTGAAACCATCATAAGTAATGGAATTGAAGCTACACTCTCAGTACCTCCTAAACTTCCAGTGACATAAATTAATTTCAAAGCTTTGAGGAATTTTTTTGATTCTTCTAATGAACCCTTGATAAGAAATGAAAACACTCCAGAATGTCCATAAGATTGCTTACATCCCAATTGATGTCGTTCGTGAGTTTCCAAAGATGGATGAAACACTTTCTCAATTTTTGGATGTGTCGATAAGAATTTTGCAATTAGATAAGAATTTTCCGAATGCTTTTCCATTCTTAGCGATAAAGTTTTCAAACTTCTTAGAACCATGTAGCAATCGAATGGTGATGGAACAACTCCAGTTGATGTTTGACTGTGTTTTAATTTTTCAAACAATTTATCATCATTTGTTGTCAAAGCTCCCATGATGATGTCGCTATGCCCGTTGTAATATTTACTCAAGGAATAAGTCACAACATCAACACCAAGCTCCAAAGGACGTTGAAAATAAGAAGTAGAGAGTGTATTGTCGCAGATTAAAATTGCCTTTGATTTTGAATGAACAATCTTAGCAATAGATTTAATATCAAGAATAGTCATTAAAGGATTTGTTGGTGATTCAACCCAAACGATTTTTGTGTCATCTTTCAAAGAACTTTCCAACATTTTTAAATCAGTCAAATCAATAAATTTAACATTGAGGTCCATTTTACGACCAAACTCTTTAAATAAATTATTGGTTCCAGTATATAGGTCATGAGTGGAAATGATTCCATCACCTTTATCTAAGGTAGCGATTATGGCCGTCGTCATTCCCACACCCGATGAAAATGTAAGTGCATGCTTTGCGTTATCAAGAGATGCCAAAGAATTATCTAAATTGCTTCGTATAGGATTACCAAATCGGCTGTAATGATAACCATTCTGAACACCAGGTTCAATGTATTCAAATACTGTCGCAGTTATAATTGGAGGCACAACCGGTCTAATAATTTTTTATTTAAATAATTATTTTATGAAATTTTAATTCTACAATTTTGAATTACCTATTTTTACAATCTTCGGGCTTATATCCACTATGAATAGCTTTTGTAGCAAAATTGTCTGTTTGCTTTTGATATCCAAGCTTTTCATTAAACGATTTGTGGTTTTCCATTTTCAGGACTTCTTTCTACAATCTATCGAAGAGAACTGTTTTGACAATTAGAAATAAAACGATTGTAACATGAGTTTTGTTTATCTTATCATTATTAAGTTAAAGAGATTTGCTATTAATGGCTGGGGGATATAAACAAATAATGATAACTTGAGATTGTTGGATATTTAATAGAACCCAACAAATGTTTTCAATAGCAATTGTAAGGTTTTTGATTTGTATGACGAAATTTGTTTGACCATCGCCGGCATATAACTGCGATCATAGAGATATGTTTGGTAAACATCTTAAGTGTAGATCATAATGCGAAGATTTGAAATGACGATAACCTTTAAGAATTATCTCCTATTGTTACACGTGTTTCTAAAATGTTTACATTCAATTGCATTTTTATTCAATTATGGATGTTGTGCATAATCTTTTCTCATGGCATTGCCCTCTTTTGAGCTTTATAGAGTGAAGAGTAGGATGTTTCCATAGAAGTCTTACGAACTTGACGAAAATATCAAATGATTTAATTGAGAAATCTAATGAAATTCTAAACTCAAATGATCACGGAAATATTCGCAAATCTTGAAAACCTCATCAAATGCTTCCAAGCAAATTATTGAACTTTAGCTTTTTGGAAACTTTTCTGCTTTGAATATTTTTAGAATGGTACAAAAAAAGATTATTGAGTGGAGTTGAAGATTATTTGATAAAGATGTCAAGGCAGATTATTTAAAACCACTAGAATATCAATTGTTGCTTATTTATGCTATCAATTTCAATTTGAACTTAAAAGAAAAGAACTTCTTTGATGAACAAGTGATTAGGAAACCATAAACAAGTGGTTTTCATTCACAATTATTCTTCCTACCAGTATATTATTTAATTAGTTTAAACAAATGAAGCTAACCCATGGCAGTTTTGAATGCCAAAATATTACTCAAATTTCATTGTAGATATATCTACTTATATTCTTTAATATTAGCTACTGAGAGAAAAGCTTAAGTAGAGAACATAAAACTTTTATAAAACAAACACAGTTGGCTTTTAGGATATGTTTACAGTTTATTGAGTGTTAGCGAATATCTACAATACTCCGTCGATGACTCATACAATAGAGATTATGTTATAGTTATACCGTGAAACGAAAAATGAGAAACAAATGCAAGAAGTAGCAAGTAAATATCGGCATATGCTTTATAGCCGCAACGGGGGAGACTAGACAACTGAAACATGAAACAAATACCATCAAGTAGCATAACCGTCTTGAACACAAATCACACACCAAGAAGCGGGGAAAAAAACTTATAAAGCCAACTGCTTTGATCCAACTGCAAGTATTTTGCAAAGTCAATCTTAAAAGTCAACAACGCAACATATCTGTGCGCAGTAACAAATTAAATCGATCGATATAATTTCATTATTTGGATAGATAATCTCTCACGATTGTTAATTATATCTACTTTTCACTTTCCTTTTGTTTCCATTTGTTGGGAAAGAAATTATTTTAAGTGAAGAATAAACATTAAAATTTTTGTGGCCAAACTTTAATTGGACAATCATAATTGAAAGTGAAACTTCAAACATAAGCGTGAGATCATTTTCAAAAGGATTATATTAAAAATGTGGATAAAAGTTACGGTAAGTTAGTTTAAAGTTCGAAAACTGATTAAATGTTTCAAATGAAAACATTCACAGATCATTTCGATCTCAATAAAATTTCTTAAAACGTTTATAAAGTGAATAGAAAATTTCAAAAGCAAAGCAAGTGTTAAATGAAAATTTTCATCTGCTATTATTTCATTGCTTCAAAAAAATTTCCCTTTCATTTAAAATATGAGATAATGTTGCAGATACACAAAGCCAAAGTCTTTTAAATGCATTTCGCGCATAACTTCAATAACGTTGGGAAAAAATAAGTTGTTTTATTGAATCATTTATTTTGCACAACACTTCGCGTCTCATCTAAAACATTCAAATTCTCTTTTGTGTTTGATGTAAAATAATAATTATAATTAGATGTATTACGATCAAAAGCAACATGACAAAAATAAAAAGAAGAACAGTGAATGGGTCTCAGCAACATGAGAAATGGCATGTTTTGAAAAGAATATTTTTGTCTGATGCAATGAAGCGAAGGCTTTACGGTAAAGTGATTTTATGGGATCTTTAAATGCCATTCAATAAATAATTTATTTACTTTTTATGTTTTTCACGAGACTTGCGGGGTATTTTATACTCTTACTTTCTACATGTTTTCAAAGTTTCAAATGCAAATTATTGGATGTAAAATTTTAAAATGTTAAGTTTCGTCGTCGTCGTCCACAGCGCGTATCAGCATCAAATGAAGTGCCAATTTTTAACCACGCTAAACGAGGAAATAATTGCACTTTTTTTAATGGAATAAAAGTTGAAACGAGAGCTGTTATTTCATCTAAATGATGATATTAATTTGCTTCAATGACTTGTGATTTTATTCATGTTAAACTAAGCAGGCATCGCTTGAGAAATTGCCACGATCTTGTTTGCGAGAGATCAAACTCTTTTATTGCAACGAAGGGGTTAAAAAATCGAAAACAATCGAATAAAAGAAACAGACAATGAAACGAAATAAAAGAAAAACTTTCGCTCTCATTACCAAAATGTAACAAGTTTAAAAGTAATTCATCAAATTAAATATTCATTGAGCATTAAGTGAAGTTCATTGGAGAAATTTAAACGTTTCGTTTTGAAATCATTGCCAGGTGTTATTTACCATTCAACGATGTTTTCTTTCTTTACCACTAAAATCATTTAACAAATGAAGATAAGTTACGAAGAAGCTTTTCTAATCATCGAAATAAATCGCGAATTCAACTTACGCGCGTTTATAAATTGGCATAAAATAAATCAACAACTCAACTCTTTTAAAATTGATTGAAAACGACTTTCGCTTGTAAGCAGTTTAGTTGTTACTGAGGTAGCGACCTTCACAAGGTTTTTTTTATTGTACTCTGCTCTGAAAACGGAATCTAATTTAATACTTTTTTTATTTTCGTAAATGAAACATCAACGTCGTTGAACGAGAAATTATGCAAAGTTTATTCCATTTTGAACATTGTTTCAAATGTTATTTTGGAAGCATTCATTCAATGATGAAGCCACAAGCCCCAAAACTCCGCAATTGAAGCGTTAGATGTTTTATTTCTTAAGCCAACTACTCCCAGTGCACTTCTTTCAAATTAATGCCAAATGTAGGTTTTATTTATTGCTTTGCGCTGGCTTGTGCTTGTAAAATGCAAAGAAATTCTCACGGTCTTTAATAAGAAGAGCAATGGCATCGACTCACATGAGGCTCTGTTGCTGCCTTTTAGTGAAGAAGAAATAATAAAAAATGAGCTAACTCCATACACATCTCGATTTACTGTTGTTGCTTATTACATCTACGATGTTTTATGATTCAAATGAAAATGAAATTTTTTTTCGTCGCTCCATTGTCGCGATTCTTTCTTTGAAATGGTTAGGAAAATGGGATTTTAATTAGTAATGAATAAGTCATTGAGACCATTTTACTGACCACAAGTCTGTCTACTCATCTCTCGAATTTGTAATACTCGTCTAAGTAGTTCCTGTTTAATGGACGTCGCTGTGAACTCGAAAAAAAAAGTCGAAAGAGAAAAAAAATCTTTTGCAAAAGACGAATAGAAGATTTTTATGCATTAACTGAAAGATTTACGTTTGTTGCCATTGTCTTGTCTTTTGTTGGAGTCATCATAATGTTATGCAATTCGGCGTGTGAAGTTTGAAATCTGATTCGTAAGTTGTCATTCCACAGCACTAATTTAGAGGCCAAAATTTTCTCACTTAAATGTTTGTTGTTTCTGTGACATTTTCCCTTTTTGATGACAACAAAAACAACACTTTTCCGATGTTTATCGAGGCAAACATTTGTTTAATTTGAGGAAGTAATCTTATGTTGAATCGCGTCTGACTCATAAAGTCTTTAACATTCTTCCATCGCTTTTCGACCTCGCCAAAAAGTCACAACATTCAACTTAAAGTTGCACTTTAAAATGAAATCAAAATTAAAAACCAAATTAGCTGAGAATCTTTAAACGAAAGCCTCTATAAACATCAAATATTTTCGCAACAAAGCACCTGGAAAAGTGAAGAAGACACTGTCGATCTTATTAAATGTTATTTTCTGCGGAGAAACATTGAAACAATTATTTCTCTTGTTCGCGAAAAAATCGTGATTACTTTAACTACACGATTTTATGAAGGGATATTCAGTTTGTATTGCCCGCATCGTAGGTGGATTTCCATGAAATCTGTTGAAATATTTTAATGATTTACATTTTTAAACCAATAAAAATTGCTGACAAATTCTGACGACTTCCACATTTTTAACATTTTAATCTTGAATTCATCTGGCAACCCAATAAAGCACTTTGCAGTTCAATACTGAACGAAAATAAAATTGTTTCCATTGAAATGTTTTTAATTCTGCTTCCAACTTAAAATCTTCATGTCTTCTTCAAATTGCTTGACTTTTTACTTTGCGCCTTTAAGAAAACATGTGGAACTTTATTATTACAAAGTCGAAGATGCAACAAGTTCGAATGAAATGTTAAAAAAAAGTACAATTGGCGAACGAGCATATTATGACATTTTACATAACACATGAAACATAAAATAAGATTTTTTAATGTTTTCTGGAAGCGAAATTTCTCATCTTCGACTCTTCAATGTTGTGAAGACATGAAAGGTGAGAAAAACTGATCAAAGAGTCAAATTCGTTGACAATTTATATTCAACTTTTCAATATCTTCAATTTGAACGATCAAAAAAATAAAGGAAAAAACTTTTTGTTAGTAAATTTTATTATTTATCCAAAAGCAAATGCATTTTTGCATAAATTCAACTTTCAAACATTACATTGGAAACTTGCATGATATCGGATAATATCTAATAAAGATTTTGTTCATTTCATTTCAAAGCAATATGTTTGGTTTGTTAAATTTACGCAAATAGAGGAAAACGAGTTTCCATTGAAAGCAAAAGCATTTCCACAAGTCGAGAAAGTATTTTAACAGCGGATTTGTGTATTGAAAATTATCTAATTCCTCTGATGAAAGCCTTGCTCACTATCAAACACTAACACAAGACGTCTTCTTATGAAAACTATATTAAAATAAATTATGAAATCGTAATCAAAGAAATCGGAACTAAAAAAACTCTTTAAAGCGCATAACAATTAGATCGCGTTGAGGTGAACAAAACAGATATAAATCGCTCCATGGTCAAGTTTATGTATTTTTTTTCCATCAACCATCAACCGACACTTTCTTTCTTTCTTTCGTATAAAATTTTCCACTCTTTTATATTTATTTCTGTTCACTCGTTCACTTATTGTTTCGCTTACAATTTGCTTATGAAACCGTTTCACTTTCAATATTAAATAATTTTAATGTCGCTTTTTTATTATTGTTGTTGGCATTTTTAAGTTGACTACGTTGACGATCGCTTTGATTTCGATGTCACGTAGGGATTTTCACAAATCGCCAATCATTTAATTCAACGAAACGTTGAAAGACAATGAACCAATAAAAACGTTAAAGTAGAAATTGGGCAATTTTCGTAAACAAAAAGCAAAAAACTGTTGTGCTTTAATACCGCTTAATGAAAATTTAACACTTTGGCTCTTGTTTGCTGTCTATTTTCACAATAGCAGTCTAATAAAACAGGTTGATTGTTTAATTAATTGGGTTTTCAAGCTTTTTGCCATTACACTATGACAGTTTCAATTTCAAGTTCGGAACAATCTCCAAAGTTCGCTTATTTATGTTAGAAGTAAATTCATCACACATTAACCTACTTACAAAGAGTATAAAAGTTTGTTGAAGAAGAAAAAAAATAGCAGAAGAAGAAGTTTTTATCCCAAACTATCGTTTGGTTAATGATTTATGGGAAAACATTGGGATTGAGCTGTCATTTGTTTAGTCTTGTGGGACAGCATCTTAACCTTCCATCTCCACATGTGACATCAAATTAATTTCCCAAATGCTATCATATTTCTGTCTTTCGAAGGCAACATGGATGAAAGGATAAGCTGAATCCTCTTCCTTCACCATAATATGATTTAATTTCACAATTCAACGATTTGTCATTCCATATCAGTGTCATTTATGAGTGAAATTCCGTAAATATTTATTTATTTGGCTTCGGAGAATTCAACTTTCAACAGCAATAATTAATTTCATGTCGCGTTCGTTTCAAATTAAAAAAATTGCAGCTTTTCATTTTTCATTTCCCTGACAAGTTTCGCTTGTCAATGCCGCAAACAGGGGAATTAAATTTTAAAGTTTTTCAATAAATTTTCCTTGCTTCATGTTGTAATGTTTGGGAAAATAAACAGAGCCGGAGGCAATTAAAAATCTTATCACGTTCTCCTAAAAAGGTGCGTAATAAATTGTGCAAAATACGAAACTCTGGCTTTCTACTTACTCACCCAGTTTGCGAATAACTAAAATCAATCGAAATTTCATAATCACATATCAAACTCAATTCTCAATCCATTACTTTAATTAAATCTGACATTTCTTATACATCATTCTCACAGTAAAAATATTAATGGACTTTAAAGTTTCTCACAGAGCGAACTCGTAAATTGTAATACTTTAAAATTTATTTGCCCTAAGGTCCACTAAAGCTTATTTTATTTTTCATAAAATGCACAAACAAATTCACAACTTGCTAATGTTTGCAAGCTCGTTGGTGCCATTTGACGAGATTAATTTTTACATAACATAAAAGTGCATTGTGCATGACTTACCAGAAGAGATGGAAATTACAAAGTCACCATGCGTTTCAACTTTCGCTTTCAATCGAGAGAAAACTCGTTGAGTCTGAGCGGCTAATACGGTTAACACATGCTATAATATCAATTGAAGTCGTTGGTGCTTAGATGCACAACAACTGAATTGACGGGTTCATGACAACATTTTTTTCCATCTCAACGCATACATGAAATTGATGACATAATGGAATTGAAGGCAATTGCTTTATTATCCCATGCATATCAAAATCAAAGAGGGGATGCAGTAAAGAAAGAAAAATTTTCTCATCTTTTGATTGTTGACAATGCAATGATGAAATCTCAAACACGCTAACTTTGTTGATTTCGTGAAAAATTGAATGACAAAAGTTGAAAGAAAATTCATCATGGAAGAGAAAATTGTTACTTATTAAATTAAAGTATCAGTTTTTATGAAGTAATAAACACTTCATTGTTGTTATCTAACAATGTTATTACATTTCTTATTTGTTCTTATTAAAGAAAAAATCATCAAGCATGAATCATAAGCCACAATCTCATTGCAGTTAATAATTAAGTTGACGTCATTATCCAACATATAAGAAACGAGTTGAATATCCTACTTGATGCAGCATTTAATTGATTTTGATCGGAAAGCCGATTAACGAGAAGTGATTAAATTTTTTATTTTTTGGACGTTACCAAAGTCAAGTCTTGACATGAAACTTCATAAAAATTGCGAAAAATAAATGCTTAATCGACCAATTTTAGAGTCAAATTGAGAGCAGAGTGTCATTAAATATGAAGGTCATTTACCAATGGCTTCGATCTGTATGAAAACACCAACGTCAAACATCCAACAACGAAATCAATACGCTCAATTTGCAGCATTGAAAACATTTTTTCATTATTAATTATCTACAGTATCAGATGAAATAATGAATCAATTTATGACCAACCCGTGGCAAGCAGTCATTTTCTTTTCATTTCCTGACATGGAAATGTTTGCAGACTTCTTTTGTTTGTCCACTCATTGCTAAGATCCGACTTCAAAGTCATAATTGATTTTTCTCAAAGAGTTAAAGAAAAGAAACAAATATCGCGAGAGCTGCTATTAAGAGTGCCATTCGAGCACTCCCCGTTCGATGTTCATACGGCTGCCTGAGATGTAATTTAAACGCATAATTTTCGAGACCACGAAATCGTAGCCGACGTTCCAGTATTTTTGCTCGTATCATGAGACATAAGAGCTTCGTTCGTTGAAGAAAACTTCAGAAAAAAAGCATTTGATGATTGTTCCACTTGCCAGCGGTAATAGCGAATGAATGACTCAACGTCGATGAATCAGCGCCTGAAACTGACCTCGAAATAGATTTTAATGCCTTCATTCTACAAGCGCCTTGCATCTAGATGGCAATTTAAGACAACCAAAATGGAATTTCTTGAAAACATTGCAGCCATTCAAATGTTTAATTCTCATTCATACACTCAACAAACGATCCGTTCCTGAAATTTTCTTCATTGTGCAATCAAGAAAAGAAATAATCGAGAAACTTTTTTTATAAGTTATCGCGTAGCCCTTGACAATACGAGTTGCATGGGCTACAATTGAATTGTATAAACATTAGATCGAGACAAATTGAATTACAATTAAATGCGCTTGGAATTCATGGTTCTGTTTGTAAAGGCGGGCAGGCGTTATAGGAATCAACCTCCGAAAAAAAAATGCCACTAAATTATGTGTTACAGAAATGCTGAATGGCAATTATACTGCAACTTAACTGTCTATTATTTGTTAATTAAATTAGATCCGAACTCACTGACTGCTAATTTTATTTTTACCTTTAAAGTTCATTTTTAAAATGCTGGCGATTTGTTCTCACTAATTAACATTCTGAATTTTTTTGCTTACTTCTTTTGTAACATTTCAGATTCAGTTGGCTTTTCTAGTTCTCTTTTCAATTGGAGCTGAAGCACAACAGAGAAGACTTCGACTTCGTTCGAGGCCAGTTCAACAAATTGAGAGTGGTGAAGAAGAAACGAGTGAAGAAATTGGACGTCCCGTCATTCAATATTATCGTCCACAACCTAAACAAGATAATGCTCAAGAATTAGTTTATGTTAACGAGGAAGAATATCAAAATCTTTATGGAGGTCAAGTGACGCCAACAGCAAGACCACGTGAATATAATCGCCCAGCAGTCACCACAGTTCGTCCAATATCAAGAAGTCACAATCTTACCCCACGCACAAAAGACTCAGAATCAAAAGCTCCGCCAGTTCAAACCATCAGGAACTACAACAAAGTCAATGATGATGGATCATTCACGTTCGGTTATGAAGCAGCTGATGGTTCATTCAAGGAAGAAACTCGCGGTACTGACTGCGTTGTGAGAGGCCGTTACGGATACATCGATCCTGAAGGTGAGTTTGCAAAAAAAAAAAAAGATTTAGTCAGCTGATTTAATGAATTTAATTAAACAGGCAACAAACGTGAATTCACTTATGTAAGCGGAAATCCATGTGATCCAAACAATCCCGACGCAAGTGAAGAAGAAGACGAACGTAATCAATCAGTTGAAGATTCTGATGAAAACATTCCCCAGAATTATCCAAAACGCCCAATTGTTCAACGTCCAAGACCAACCGTTCCATCAACAACTCGCGCTCCAACAACCGTTTTCCAAAATCGTTACAATCATCAATCATTAGCTTCAGAGGAAGAAGAGGAAGAAGATGTTGGTGCCATTCAATATGCTCAAATTCCTAAGACTTCCCCACGACCAGCTTACGTTCAACCAACTCCACAACGTCCACGTATTCAGGTAATTCAAACTACACAGGCTCCATCGCCACCAGTTACATATGCATCACCATCAGCAACACCGTCAATAAACATTACACCAAAACCATTGTACAGAATTCAAAACAATGTATTGTCCCTTCAACAGACTAAGCCATCGCCACCAGCAACCACTTATCGTCCCCAAACAGTGTCGTTTGTTACACCAAAGCCTGCCCATGTTACCACCCCAAACTATCCAACAAGAGCTTCACAAGACGTAACATTTGCAAGCGGATCAACGAGAGGTGCAATTGATTTCGATGCTGAATTTAAAAAGTTCCAAAATGAAAATGTTGGCGGCTTCAAGCCAATTACACCATCACCAGTTGCACAAACGACAAAATCAGTTAAAATCCCGAAAGGATCATCTGATGGATCAAATCCTATTTATCAGACACAATTAGTTTACAATCCATCATCGGGACAATACGATTCAGCTTTATATCAATCAATTGCACAAACCGATAGTGAATTCCAATTAAATCAGCGTATTCAACCTTACGTTCCACAATATCCTGTTCCGCAATATCAAGTTTATCGTCCACAACCTCAACCTCAGCCACAATCAAGACCTCAACCCCAAGCACAACGACAACAGGCACAACAACAACAAATCCCTCAACAAATTTATCAGAAGCAACAAAATGAACTTCAATTTGTGAACTCGCAACAACTTTTCGCACAACAACTTCAAATGCAACAATCGCAACTTCATCGCGACAGAATTGAAGCGGCCAAGAAACATCAATCACCAGCTCATCGTTTCCAATTGCAACAAGCTGAACCATCACCAATTTTACAATCTCAATTACGTGCCCAACCCGGTCAACAGTTCTACTACATTCAACCATCATCACAGCAAAGTAGCGGACAAATCGAAGCTTTCCTACGAGGTCATAATCTGGAGTATTAAAAGAAGAAAGAAAACGAGTAAAAAAACCAAGAGATTTAAATTCATTGACACGATTATCATTTTATTGCCATCGTTACCATATGTTAGTCAATGGATGATTTAGCACATTAAGGGCTTTTAAATGTTAAATTCGTGTAGATTTTTTTGATACTTGTTTTATTATTTTGAGACTTAAACTCATCGTTTAAACTTTTATTGGACCAAACAATCACATTTTACTTTTGTTATTTGTTCCTGATTACTTCCACTCCCATCCTTTCATCCATCCTCGCGTGTAGACAAATCTTTCAATGTACATAAATGATGAAAAAGAATCCCAATTGTAATAAACTTAAATATTTAAATAACATAAAATTATTAATTATTTACTTACTTCAGTTTTGTTTTATCTTTTATTAAATCTTTTTTGAATATTAAATGTGACGATAAAAATTTATTTTCATAAATGCTAAGCCATCATTAAACTCATTGGCACATTCATTTATCATTCGTCATGACTTCAAGAGACATTAAAGAAAAAGAATAAAATTTAAAGATACGATCAGTGAAAATTAAATGAAATTCATTGGCAACAAACTGCAAATCGAGTAATGTTAAATTTCATGATCGAAATGTTTTCATGAATGAAGAAAGTGAAAGCAAGAGAAGAAATCCGTTTCGACTTTTATTTTTATAGAGACAATAAAAAAAGTTTGATAGGTGAGACCAGGAAAAACTTAATTTAACTCGTTTCTCTATTAAAATTAGTGATCATGAAAATGTTTTCTTAATTGGTTGGGTAGCGAATAAATAATTGAAATCGGAAATGTAAAGAATTTAATTAATTATAACTCACGTACTTTTTGTATGTTCAAACGAAGAACATGAAAATCGATAAATAAAATAAAGAAAGATGAAAAAGTTATAAAATTCGATGTGCGTTTGCGTTTTTTTTTTTGATGGACCATCTCGGTAGTCATTAATTATTTTCTGCAGGTTCCTGATGCCGTGAAATGTCTCACAATGACCCTCATAGTAATAAATCAAAAGGTTGACTTGTGGAAGAACTTAAAGGTTTTTTTTTTCTTAATTCTGTTTCTGCCTGCAGGCCAGGTACGCCGCGTAAAAACAAAAGCCAAATTAACGTCGTAAAACCCCAAATACTGTTGAACTTTGCTGTAAAAATCTTTTAGGAAATATACGGGAAGTGTCGCAACATCATTTCTTAATTGCAAAATTTAACAGATGATGGTGCAGCATCTCGGTTGCTCCATCATTGTCACTTTTTTCGTCGAGCTAAATTTTTCATTTATCCGTTAGTTAACATCATGAATAAAAATTTCCATGCTTAGTCATCGAAGTCACGTTCCATGCGCCAATTTTTGTGTAATTGAAATATTTTTTAAGTCGTTTTGGACGTTGCAAAATTTTAGTTTTCCATTTATTCTTCCCACTTAACCAACTCCGTACTTGTCAGGTTTATCTTAAAAGTTTATCATTATCTAATGGATATTCATTTCCCTTATTGTTTAATATTGCTAAATGGAGTTTTTTTTTCTGCACTTCATAATATGTGGAATTTTATTTGAATTATTCATCAAATGTACTTGGTGTTTCACATTGTTGTAAACACACCACACGGAATGAAAGAAATTTGTTTGGAATTGTATCAATCATTCAATAAACCACATGCTTGCATTACACATTATTTTGATGGAAAAAAACAAAAAATTTATGTATGCTAAGTATCCGTGTTAGTTGATTTTCACGCTTTTTCAGATGCCCACTTAACCACGTGTTCGATTCTTTTGCAGCCAATGTCAACATTTGTACAAAACTGTTAGTCATTGATTTGCAATTTCATCGATAGTTTTTCATCTAATGAAGTCAAACATGATCAAGTAATCTTATAAATTAGTTTTATACCAACAAATTAGTTTCACATGTTTTGACTCAATTTCGCTTTTCAAATGGTTCAACAAACTTTTTTTTTTGTGCTTACGTCGGAACGTTTTAGTTCAAACAAAAGATTCAGTATTTTGTGCTTTCAATATGTTGCTTGAAACTTGTAACATGATTACTTATCCACCACTCATTAGCTCCAGTCAATGAGCGTAAAACTCTTTTTTTTTTTCTTCATTGTTATCCAAACTCATTCGTTAGATGTGAAATTGGTGGTCAAATTGCGGTTTTATTAATAAATTAATCGACAAGGTCATGTACAATATGTTGCCGATTTAATATTTGATTCATCATCGCAGGCTGCAGGCAAGAAGTTTTCAAGAAGTTAAGGAATGAAATCGTTCATCACGGAGTTGGAGTTTATTTACTGTGCAATGTAATAAAATTTTTAACTTTAATAAATCATCAGGTGGTGAGAAATAAAAACTTCATTTAAATTTCAAGCATCCATTAATTGAGTAGGATTCTAGAAGCTTGAGAAATCAGCGATTAGCAGAAACATTTTGTGCTTTGTGGTGACTAACAAAATGTAACTAATGAAATGAATTGAATCCGGAAAGCTTTTAAAGGCATGACAAGAAACTTCTTGAACATGTTGTTACGCACTCCAATCTCATTTATTATATCAAACGTACAATGTAACAAATATTTACTCATTCATCTCTCTATCTCTCTTTTCGTCACAGATTTCAATTAATTTGTCGTAATTGATAAAACGCACCAAATAAACTTCCCCCTTAGTGGGTTTTGTGGTTTAATCTCATGAAATGGATGTTTGAAAACTGGAATTGAAAATTATTCGTAGACAACAAATTGCATAAGTTGGAATGCTTTGCATCGCACGAGATCAGATTCGTTACAGTTTCTTCTCGGTTTCATCGATCTTTTTTTTGGAGCTTTATTAGAGAAAATGTCGATTGATTGCAACATAGAAAGAAAGCAACAGTGTTGGAATTTTAAAAGTCGTTGAATTAATAATGTAGCTGCAGGAAAATAAATAATTGGAATGTTTCGATAAATTATTACGAATAGTTAGTCTTAATTACGGACAAGTAATTTAAATATGATTCAAACATTATTGATTTTTCAATCGACTGGAAAAAGTGGAGTACTAGCTAAGATCCTGTTTGATTATTGTCTTGGAAGTATCATGAATTACGTGATCAAAAGATGTAATAAATAAATTTTAATTAGCTTAGTGAATGTTCGTTTTCAACCTTTAACTTTGTACATATGTTCTTGCCATGCAAATGAGCTTAAAGTTGAGCGGAGAGATATAGCAATGCTCGTCATATCATGCCTTGAAAGCGAAACTAAAGAGTTCAAATTAGCCGCGCGGTCAACAATATGTCGCGTCATTATTGGTCAAGAGACTTTTTCTCTTTTTAAATGCCTCGTTTATGTCGAATATTGCGCAAATAATTTCTACAGTAAATGTGTAACTGGGGCGATTGAAAATGCAGACTGACTTTAATAATATTCTTCACTTGCTTGCTTTAGCGGGTGTCCTACTCGCACTGACATTTCACTAACTCGAACATTGCGTAGATTAATATCATGAATATTTTTATATCGGTTGCGATTGAATAATATGTGCAGTTGGTGTTCATTGTTACATTTTCGAACACCTGATATGTAAGGCTAAATACGATGATAATATTAAACGACATGTTATACGTAATCGATATTTCTCATAGTCATCGCGCGAATAAAGTTGATTTTAAGGAATGCAATTTGATTGTATCTATGATGGTGCAATGTCGAAAAAACAAATTTCTATTTTGTTACGCTATGATTACTAAGAAAACTTTACTTACGTTGATACAGGAAAATATTTAAATCCGGAATCATCGACAAAACGATGTAAAACATTTGTTTGTATTTTTCTTGATAAATTATGGTCAAAAGAATTAAATGTTGTTTGACAACATTTGGGTGGATTTATTTATGACTTGTCATTCACGATTTATTTGGCTGCATTGTTAAGATTGTTGATTGGAATAATTAAAAATTAAGATAAATTGTTTAGAAATCTGTAAATAATCAAATTATTATTTCCTGATATTTGATTCTTACTTACAAACTTAATAAAGAATCAAAAAGAATGACAATTAAATTCTGAAACAATTTAGTTGCCTACATTTAGGCGAAGGAATAAAATTATTGCATAAATTTAGGCGAAACATTTTAATCCAAAATCTCTCGAAAGCTTTTTTTTATTAAATCTTGATTAGAGTCGTATCATATGTAGAAAAAGTTTCACAAATTTAAAATGAAATGAAATACTTAAAGTTCATTTCTATCGAGTTGCTTCTGATTCTGACTGGTATACTCGTAAAGATTTGTAGGCAATGTATGATAATTATCAAGTTCAGATGCGAGTTCAAAATATCTTTTACGTAATAAATGTGCTGAAGCTTTTGGCTGTCGGTTTCGGGTGAAAACTCCTTTTTTATTGCCACCCACTCGTGTATATGCTGTGAAAATGTAATTTAAATGAAATGAAGTTTTATTTCTGGTATTAAAACTAAAACTCACTCTGTGCAGTTTTAAAATCAGCAAAATTCCAAACAAATTCTCCAATGAAAAACCCGCTGCTTCTCAATCGATCAAATGCCTCAAAATGCTTTGAAAATTGTTGCGATTGAAATTCCTCAGACCATACGTAAGCTGGCAACATGTGAAGACCTTCCACAGTGTCTGCACCATATTCACTCATAAGAACGGGTTTGTTGTGTTTCTAATCAAAAATTATTCTCCTAAATATTTTTCATTTAACTTTTTGACATTTAATTCGACTCACTTCATGCCATCCCGTTGCCTCATTAACAACATTATTCGTAACCATGTCTAAACGTCCCGTATTTGTGTACCATGCATTATATCGGTTGAAACTTATGATATCCAAATACTTTGCGAGTTCATCTGAATTCATATGTACAGCGATAGCAGCTGTGATGGGTCGAGATGGATCTAAAAGTTTCGTGTATCTTGCGACTTCTGCAAAATATTGATCAGCATTTGTCTTTTGTGTTCTGGGCTCATTTGCAATCGACCACATCACAACACTTGGATGATTTCTATCTCGATGAATCAATTGTTCCAAGCTGAATTTGTGATTCAACAGCAGTTCATTACTGTAGTTGCTGTTATAGAATTTTAAACATAAATTTTATATCAAATATGTCAATAAATAATATTTACTCTGTATCAACTGATGGACATTCATCAACAATCATAATTCCATGTTCATCAGCAAATTGCATTGATTCTTCTGAATAAGGATAATGACTAGTTCTGTATGCATTTGCGCCAATCCAACGCAATAAATTGAAGTCCTTCGTCAACAAAGCGAAATCTAATCCTTTGCCTCGAATCTTTTCACAAATAGAAAATAACAAAAGATTAATTTCAGTCAACATAAAAACAAAAATAAATTCAATCTTACATCGGAATCTTCATGTCGTCCAAATCCTCTAAAATAAATTGGCTTATCATTAATCAAGAATGATGTGTTTGTCCACTTAAGTGTACGAACGCCAAATTTCATTCGATAAACATCAACATTTTCTTCAGCACGTGTTGAAAGTTTCACTTCGATTGTGTATAAATATGCGGGATCTGAACTCATAAGATAAGGCCACCATTTCTTGACATTTCTAATCGTGGCTGTTCCAGTCAAACTTCCATCTACAGCTTGTGTATCAACAATATTCCTTTCTCTATCATAAATCATAACTTTGGCATAATTTGTTGTGTCATTGTTGTTTGCAATTATCCTAAATCCTACAATTCCATTTCCTTCACTGTCAACATCAGTATCTAAAATAATTTCCTTAATAAAAGTGTTGGGCGTTGTGTAGAGATGAACTGATCGATGAATGCCAGCGTAATTGAAGAAATCAAAAGTGTATTGTTGGATTGGTATTCGCCCATTGTCACTATCTTGTTCAACAATCTTCCCTTGAGGAATTGTCGTCTGAAGTAGAACATTGTCACATAAAACTGTGACTCGATTTTCTTTTGCATAATTTATATGACTTGTTATCTCCGTTTCAAAAGGAAGATGACCGATTGAATGACGTGCAACTAAATTTCCATTGATCCAAACATAAGCTTCATAATGAACACTTCCGAATCTCAACCAAACACGTTGTGTTTGCCATGATTTTGGCACAAAAAATTTTCTTTCATACCAAACCGTTCCAACATGATCGCGTACAGCCGCGTCTTCTACAATGTCATTGTAACTTGAAGGAACGGGCATATGAATGACGTTCGTTGAGTCTGCAAGATCTTTCAAGAACCATTTCTCTCTCAAACCTTCACTTGGTTGTTTGGTGTCTGACTTTGCAAAACTCCACACACCATCAAGAGATCGAACTTCTCTTGTTTCTGATTCTCGGGGATATAACAAACCCTCAGTTATTTTATCTTCACCTGACACGAGCATGATTCCAAAAACAACGTTCACCATGTAACCAATAAATCCCATCAAGAAGAAAGTTAAAGCTAAAAGAAAACGAAAATTATATTTACGCTCAATCATAACGATTTGCTTTTCACGCGATACATGATGGTGATGACTGAACCCGCAATTTCATGATAAGATTTAATTTAGCTAATAAAATACACGATAAAGTTATAAACAAACCAAATACGAGATTCATGTACACAAAAAAACGTAAAACAATTTGAAACTCTTTTATCAATAAAATATTTTTTGAAAGAATTGTTATCTTTATGGATCAAAACTTCTTATAAAATGTAAAATGTTGAAGAAAAATTCAATTCAATGTTTAACTAACATTTCTAACCACACAACAGAAATAATTAACCAAAAAATTGTACAAAATTCATGCGGATTTAAGAATGATGCGGTTTTGTTGCGAAATCTAAGACATATTGTTAGATTTATGTTGAAATTAATAACTTTTAATTGACTCTTTATAATGACTAACCAACTATCAACACTGTGAGGATGCATAAGTAGTTGTAACGAGCATTTCGAAGGAAAACTTTGATCGTTCTATTTGCTTTTATTTTACAAACTGTTTCAAACATTTGTATCAATATATGAATTCGTCACTTTGCGTTCTGTTTTCAGACTGAGGTAGAGCTACTTTCGAGTAGCATTCTGATAAATGTTGGAAATAGATAACAAATGATAAGTTTCTTTTGTGATAAAAGTAGTGAAATAAGAATGGATTACATTTTCAAAAATATATTTAATTATGTAACGTGAAATTTACTACAAAAGTTTTCAATAACTTTCATTAATTCGATTGAAAATTAACAGCTTTTAGTTCATCTTCAAAAATAATAAAATTACATTTAAAAAGCATTCTATGGAAGGCGTAAAGTTTAATCATTTTTTAACCCAATTTGCCGGCTTATTTTTTCGTTATCGGGTTAACACTTCAAACACTTGTAAAACTTCAAAAAAAATCTCATATATAAAATGTCTACGTATGTTGTACATTACATAGAAGCGATAGCGAATGTCTAGTTGGGGCAGGTTCATAAAACGAGCAACAGGCAAAGCTTACGATTCAGCCCTTTCGGAAAAAGTTTATTTAGCAGTCAAGGTGAAAATTAAATTTGTTTCATTTCATAGCGTGAACATTAATTCACAACTTTAAATAAATTACCATTGAAAAATGGTATGACAGATGGGCGTTAGAACAGAAATTTGAAGAATCGTTATAATGGACAATGATCTTTGAAGAATGTTTAATGAAATTTAAAGAACGGCACTTGAACTCATAACTCTCACGTTTTTTGAACGTCGATGAACCTAAATTGCGTGACTCATTGTTTTTACTATTTCTAATCCCAAATAAACTGTCGCGTGCGAAACATCTAATTCTAGCATGTCAAATATTCTAACAATATTTTTATATGTCTAACATGCATTTCTTAATTAATAATAACAAGGAGATAATAAAGAATTTACTTATCTAACTTAAGTTAATTAAAAATTATGACTGCCATGACCCTCAAAAGCTTTTAATTATCATTGAAATTTGAAACTCTTTTATTATTTACTTACAAATTTTTTGTTTTTTCATTTTGCTTAATCAATAAGTTATTCACTTCTATTCACTTTCTATGTTCTGTAATTGCCGTCACGATCAAATGTCTACTGAAGACAGTCGACAAAATTGTGTTGATTTTATAGCTTTTTTTTCTTCTTCGATATTCTTTTTTCTTTCTCAATTCTTAAGTCGTACTTTGGTAATGTTTTTAAAGTGTTTGTTCAGAGGATAGCAAGAGTTATTGTAAGGTTGCCTTTCAATTAGCCGAAAGCTTTATGTTAGATTTCTGTTTTAAACGAAATGATACTAAATCATATCAAAACTAAAAATTTCATCAACATTTACTCAATAAGACATCAAGGTGGAAGTATCTATGATGAAATGAGTAATTATTGTACATTGATCGTGACAAAGGTTGAGAAATGTAGGGCAGATGTAAGATAAAGAATTTTACTAATTTATGCTCACATAGCTTTGCAAAAGTATGGGAAACAGAAGAAATTTTTGAAGGAACAGTAATAAATTTAGCTTAACATTAAGGATATCTGTTAATCACATAAAATCTTACATCGAATAAACTGACAAAGCCAGCAGTACCAGACACTTGTTTGAAAGTATCTTTCATTCCTTGGAAAGAGATTTCTTAAATCTGGCATAAGTGGATCTGGAGGACGTAAATACTAATAAACTTTTACTGCATGAAATTCTCAATTATTGTACTTATCCGTCAACACTCTTCTTTTTCACAAAACCATAAAATAATTTAAACAAAACAGCTAGTTGCTAATATTGATCATTGAACTGTTACTGTTTACTTTTTTATATTTTATTTGACATTTCTAATGTTCTCTTAGTCATATCCTAAAAGTCGTTTAATATATTTGTGAATCTTACTGAGTTAAGAACATTTCTGAAAATTTTAATTCTTTCAAATTCGTCTTCGAATAAGGTTTTAATTCAGTATTTCATACTTTAACAGTTATCTTAACTGTATCCTGATTAAGTTTTATTACACGAAATTCTCAATATTTCATTCTCCAGCCACTTCTTCTCTTTTCACAAAATAATAAAATGTAAACAAAACAGCTGATTGTTGTTATATTCTTTTTATATTGGGTTTTACTGCGATAAATCACAAATGTCCACTGTCAACGTCAATGTTTGCACATCTCATACCACTTAACGTTCTCTTAGCCCGTTTTCACTTTCTGGTTTTTTATATTTTGATGAAAATTAAAACTTGTTTTGAATAAAATTCACCAATGAATTTGCAAGTTTTGGAGCCACTTGACTCTAACTGTGTGTTCGGCACAACTTTATGTATGAACTATTAAAGCTTATTACCCCCTATGAACTGAAAAAATTTAGCGATTTTCTTAACGCTTTTTTAAGTTTATAAAGAATAATTAGGAGAGATGAAAAAGCTTTCATAAATAAAAATTTGTTATTGCACATAAAATAATATGCATCACATAATTGTATATAGATTCTATACATTTGTATACAAATAACTAACTCATATTTTTAAAAGAATAAAATTAAAAGTTCTTCAAATCGTCACCATTTAAGTCAAAATATTTATGTCTACATTAGAAAGCAGCGTTTAACACATTTTGTCTGTAAACTTCTATAGATATAGTATTTTCTGATATAATAATGAGGACTAAGAACACGCAACTGGAAATTCCTTGCTCGTCTAGGCAAAAAAATTTGGTCAACACTGCCATAAAACATCGATTCTCGAAAGATTTCTTTTAATAGATTAAACATTTTTATAATTAACATACTTTGATGGGATTAATTATTTTAAAGTTTTTATTATTCACCTATTGACATGAATAAAGCACTCCACTCAAAACATGTGAAAATACGTAAATGTACTCGCAGTTTTTCAAAAAACATTCCTTCCCCTAGACCATATGAACAGAAACTAAAAGAGAGAATAAAAAATAAAATAAAACTACTAAAAGTTCTGTTCTAATGCTTAGCCTGTGAGTTTCGATAAATAATTTAATTAGTTTCTCGCTTGTTTGTATAATTTTTATGCTCTATGTCGTCGGTGTTAATCAAAGTTAATTCGAGTAACTTAGAATGTTTTGAGTAAAGTCAGACAGGAAACAGTCGCAATATTGAAATGACTATCCAATGACATTATATTTTTGTTTATATTTATTAATTATTCAAGACCTAATTACAGTATAGCTTTTTTTTGATATCATAATACAAACTCCGACATTTTGTTCCTATTGCAATAATTAATAGAAATTAAAATTATACGTACAAGCTTTCAGATATTATCCCCTGGTAGAATATCAATAATTTTATTTTCCATATGACATTTTATTCAAATGAAAAAAACATCAACAGATTTTAAGCACATTAACTTAAATTGTTAGTTATAATCGTGTTTCATTTTAATCTTTTATTGTTTTACTATAATTCAAGTGTAGGTATTACAATTGTTTTAATTAGAGAGTACATAATATCAGCATTAATGTTTTGTGTAATCTTCTTGTTTTAATTTTAACCCCTGATATGAAAATATTTCAATAATCTACCTTATGGTCTTATTTTAGGTTTTAAACATTTAACGTCTGTCAGTATGTAAATTGAACAAGTTGTTTATTCAACTAACATTATGGACATGCAGCGATTACATTCATTCATCCATCTACATTAAAAGAGACTCAAGAGATGGGATTTAAGCAATGTTGTTGATGTTTTAGTGTTTTAGTTCGTGTTATGATAGAAAAAAGCTGCCGAAAAATTTCAAACTGAATTCAATGAGTTGTTAAGATTAAAGTGTATTGCTGACAATTCATTACATCAGTTGTCGCGACATAAGCTGTGCTTCTGTTCTCTTTTTCTTTTAGTTATGGTTTGGATTGTGTTACAATCGATATGACGAATGAGGTAAACAAAACTGCGAGAACTAATTAATATTTATAAATAGTCGGAGTTCAGATCAATTTCGATGTGACACTGCGATAAAATTTGAATTAAATTTTTCTTCTTTTTTGAGCTTAGTAAATTCATCTGGAGGCCACTTATGCTTGATGAGATCCACTTTGTAATGTAGAAGTACAGCTGATGATGATGTCCAAATCTGTGCTATAAATTCATCTCTAAGTACATTTCATTTAGGGTAATTTTCAAAGTTGTAATTTCAATGCAAACAATGCACAGACTTGTATTGGGACTTTAAATAAGTTTGCCACGCACCGTCATTAATCACATTTAAATGTTTTAATTGTCACAGCGCAGTCGCAACATTCCGTCAGTTGAGGCTCTATCGTGACTTCATTCCACAACGATGCGAATATTTTTACGATTTTGGGAACTTTTCAACAAAAATTTCATTGTCAAACTTAACTAAACAATGGACAAGTGTGGAGAGATGTTGATCCAGATTGTTTATGGTATTCTTTTTATTCCATGATTTCTTTGAAATTTGAAACATAGCAACACGTCGAACTAAGACAGTAAACTGTCAACTAACTTCAAACGTTAAAACTTAAATCTGAATTCATGTCGTTAATAAAAGATCGCGTGTTAAGAAAATTAATGTTAATACTGATATATCAAACATAGATTGAACTAATGTCTACATAAATATTTGTAGATGATCAATAGAAACATTTCCAGATCCTATAAAATAAATAAAAAAGAAAACAACCATGTTTGATATTCCCAAAGTATTTTGAACAAACATATCAATTAAACATTGGTAACATTCATTTTCCACGCTATTAAAATATCCATTTTACTTATAAAGTTTACTGAGTAGTCAATGTCCTTATTAGTGTTGACTAATTTCATATTTAATAGCATGACTTGCATTTATGTGAGGAAATATTTTTGTATGTTTTCACTTCGATGAATTAAAAAGTTTTTCCTTTAACCATGTTACCGACTTAAAGGTATTGGTTTAGTCTTTTCTTGACAAGGCTCTTCCTAGTTCATAATAAAGTCAAAACAAAATCAGCAGGGAATGACTATTAAAATTCTTTACGCTCATAAGTAAAGAATTTATGTACTTTTTTTTCGAAAATCTCTTCATGTAACTGAGAATTGTCATTGTACTTGAACTGATTCTATTGATATGTTTAGAGAACTTAATGACATAATTAAAATTCACTCTCAAATCACTAACTATCAAAATATTTTTTTTGCATTATGAAAGTTCCCAATAGAAATTTATTTTATTTATATCTAACACATTAACAAAGTATTGAAAAGTCGAACCCATAATATATCCTCATCATAACAATAAAGCATTGCTGAAGTCTTAATTTCTTTCGTTTTGTAAAGGAAACGTTTCCATGCCTGCAAAATCAATACTAGTAAGGTGTGTAAAAGCTTTAATGCTTATGAATACATTTCGCGAACGGAAAAAAAGAAGACTAAACAGCTAAATATCAGCATAACTATGCGTGATATCTAACTTAGACATCAAATGATATAACAGAACCTCAATTACTATCGTCATTCAACTTACCTTCATTTGACTAAGGAAATGATAATAATTTCTTTAAATAACTTGAGACATGAGATTTTTATTCACAGAAAATGAAATTTGTGTGATGTGAAAATGCATTTTGCTTTTCTTTTCCTTTATTGTTTTATTTGTAAAAGTGCACAAATCTTGCAAACACACATTAATGACTTTTTAGAAGCTTAACTTTCTTTATCTCTCGTTTACAATCTAAACATAAAAACATAAATTTATTATGTAATGAAGTATTACCAATGTGTTTGTTGTGAACTTATGTAGTTCTTAGTTTTACTTGATTAACGATGGGAAGCAGTCTCGAGTGAATTAAAATCAAGGATTTTTGAACCGTTTCTAATGCATGTCCGGTGACTAAACAAAACTTTCATGAATCATGTTTACTGCTTGATTTGTTCTGCATCAACCTTCAAAGACCTTAGCTAAATGCATTTGGTTTTACATCGATTACAGTTGACAATGTAAACATAAAAGCTTTTTACCATACACAAATAAAAAAAAGCATACGAACGACGTGTTGCAATTTCTTTTTTATGAATCAAAATTATTAATGTCAAAATGAATGAATGGCTTTATATTTCAGTTTTGTATTTCCACTACTAAAGAATGTGGGAAAAATGTCGAAAAACTTCTCAAGCACGTACGGTAATTCAACAGGTGGATGTTACACCCTCAGCTTACATTAGATTGGGTTCATGTGTGTTCACCTTCAGACTACCCAAAGAGAATGTTCTGGCGATAACATTTGATTTATCTTCTTTATGGTATGTAGTTTATGAAAAATTTGCTCGTTCATTCATCCTTGTTCGAAATAATTTCTTACAGCCAGTGCTTATAAAATATGCGGTAATTCTTAAGATGTAACAAGTAGAAATAACAAAACAAATTTAAAACAAATGGACTTTTATTTTCATTTGCTTGGTACGTGTCAACAAAAAACGAAACAATGAGCTACTCCACAAAACCAATTCTCACGATAAGACAAATTGTGTGGCTTGTAGACGGATTGGATGAAATGAAATTTAATAAGTTCACTTACTTAAACGTCTCTGTTGTTACTTAAACCAAACAGTACTGTCTTTGATGTAAAAATGCAGCTTGCGTCAATTGCTGAAAAACTGCGAATTGTGGTAACCAATACAAACGACTTAGGGTAGTAAGTAGACATTTGAGAACTGAAAAGTTGACTTAAGAAAAATAAAAACTTCAAATAATTAGCAAGGTCGCAATGGTGGAATTGTATAATAAAATAGTTCAAAACAATTTATTTATCTTTCTCGCTTTTAAGCATGGGGATCTACGAGCTTATGGTTACCTTTTTTCCCACAGTATTATTTTATTTTCCGTGTCAGTTGGAAAATGTTTTGAGCTGCTGCTGAGATGAAAATTATATATAGTAGCGAGTTTGTGTCAAGAAAAAATCATTTGACCGTTTACAGTCTGCGCGAGAGGATTGCTGGTGGCATCAAAGTGAAGCAAAAAAAAAGAAAAATTTAAAAGCAGAAGTGTAAAAGTTTAAAACGATGGGATATGTGAAATCTCATCAAAAGGTAATTCATCAAATGATGCAATTTAAATCTTCTGCGAGTGAATTTTTTGGAGAGAAATTTATGATTTTACTTTTCTTAATAACAACAAGTGCACGTGTGCGTTGTACGTAAAAACGTTGTGATGCTTTTAGTGTCTCTCGTTGCGTGAAGCGCTATTAAGCTTTATTAAAATTTAAACTTTTGTAATGTTGTGGTGTTAAGAAAGATACAACAGACATGAAATAAATGATAAGCAGATTGTAAATTGAGCAATTCTCATATATGAAATTTAATTTGGTGTAATTAAAAATTATGTATGAAAATTAAATTGAAGGGAAGTCAAGTCAAGACTTCAATTCTTCTTTTGTTCGCATAAAGTATAAGAAATTGTTTCATGTGGAAAATATTACGAAAATATGCAAATCAAGACGCGTACCTAAGACTTTATGAAACTATCAAATAATTAAGTCATTCTTCTTTTCATTTTCTTCTTACCATCCCAGATTTTTCCCATGATGAGAAATTGCATAATTTTACTGTTGACGTACACGGTCTTGATAGTTTTTGCAAACGATGATTTGACGTTAGAAACTGAAAGTGATGAATTAATGAAGACTGGAGATTTGGAGCATGCAGAGACAAAGGATGCGAGTGCGACTGAAATTATTAAACAAATAAGAAAGGTGAATGCTGATGGAACATACACGATTGGATTTGAAGCAGACGATGGGACGTTCAAGATTGAGACCCGCGATTTACAAGGAAATGTCAAGCAAGGAACTTACGGTTTCGTTGACAAACATGGTGAGGTGAAAAGGGTTTCATATTCAACTGAAAATAATACTTTGTATAAAGAAATGAAACCTTCTGAACAGGTGAAGGAAGATGAGAAAGAAACAATCAACTTGGCACATTCAATGAGATACAATCGAACTTTTGCTTCCACCACCAGACGACCTTCTTCATTAGCCTACTTGACAAGTCCATCAAGTCCAACAATGAAGTCAAGTGTCATTCAAAACATTCCCAAGCGACGCATTCTTTTACCGTCGGAAAGAACAACTCTCAGATCTCAATCAGACAATTCTAAACAGCCTTTTGAAGGTACAACGACTGTTGTTTATGCAACTTCCGTTCCCACGCCTAAACCATATTCATCACGATCAACAACTTCTCCAAACTATTCTTCTAAGGTCACAGAACGAAATGACAAAGTTGAAATAGATCAAGTTGAGAGAAAGGTTTACATTTCTACTTCGAAAGATTCAACGACTGCTAAACCTGAACAGCTTAAGGAGAAGAATGATGAGAAAATGGATTTAATAAAACGTGGAAACTCACTTCGTCGGCAACTTAAGCAAGATGATGATGGATTTGAAGTGCAGCAACAAATTATTTATGGAGATGGGGATGAAAGCTCAGCTATTTATGGAAGTGGTTTAGGAAATGTTCGACCACTTTTCACCACAACAACCCAACCGAGAATCCCTCTTCAATTACTTGCGGCACGTCAACGTGCAACACAACTTCAAAATGTTCTTGCAAATTCATCGCCAGCAACAACGACTGAGAAAACTTATATTAAAGCACCGAAACGACAAAGTTCAGCAAGAGTGAAAGTTGAAGATGTCACTGAGAATTTAAATGAAAATTATCTTACTCAGCCGCCTATTCATGAACATCAAACTGTGGAATCTGAAGCAAGTGCTGTTGATGAACGAAGACAATTCCAAAGACCTTTACCACCACAACTTGAAAGTTTATATCGACCGAGAAATTATTTGAGACAATTACAACATCAACCTGTACCACAACAGACAATTCAGGAACGTCGCTTGCCTTATAAATTACCACCAAATCCACCTGGCCCTGACCTCAATGAACTTCGTTCGCAAATCTCACCAGCAGCACAGAGATTCGCACAACAATATCAACAACCACAACAAGGCCAAACCTCAGGTTTTTCAAACCAACCTGCAGAAACTTTTAATTCGCCATCACCACTGTTTCCACCCAGATCAGCATATGATTTGGATCGACCACTAACTGTAAGAGATTTCGAAAGATTGCTTCAATTGTTGATTTTCCGTCAACAACAGCCATACAGAATAAATCCATATTATCCACCATCAAACCCTGCTTCATATCCACCGTTCATTCCTGGCTATAATCAGCCTTATTCACAGATACCTCGACCACCTTTCTATAATCCAGTCACTTCTGGGTTATTTGATCCTGGTTATCAGAATCCATACTATAGTCCATCGTCACCTGTAAGCCAACAATTTCCAAATGGTGGAGGGCAATCAATACCAGGAATGTATCAACAGGTACCACAGAACTCTCAACAAGTTCTCGATCCTAATTATGATATTCAACGATTGGTACCGAGAAGACGACAGTACGATCCTCGATTGTATAATCAACAAATGCAAGCTTCAACACCACCATCTGAACAAGAAATGAATTATAATTCACTACAATCAGGTTCTGATAATTTTTTGCCACCGTCAGTTAGAGAACAGCTTTTGTATAGAATGTTGATGCTTGCGATTAGAAATGATCAACAATATTCACCGACAAGTTCAGCAGCTGCTTCTGATTTACACACAATTATTGAACCAGAGCAGCAGGAAGCTAATACAGTTGCCACAAAAAGTCCATCACCTTCAAAGAAACCAGTGAGAAGTGTTCAAATTCTTGGAGAAGAAGATGAAGAATGAAAAATTTATACTTTAACTATGAAAAGCACGTTAAAGCAGATTTATGTGCGATAGAAACATAATTAAATAATTTTTTAATTTGTTAAGTTGTTATAAATAAGTTTCATAGAAATGTCAATGTAAGAAGAAAACTAAAATAAACTGAATTAATCAAAAAGCTTATTTAGAAATAAAAACTAGTAAAAAATGATCGTTGAAAGCTCTTTTAAAAATACGTTGGATTAAATTTGAAATTCAAAAATAAAGCGACGCGTCAGTAGCATTTTTTCTCGCTTGCGCAAGCTTCTTCGTCACTTTTTATTTTTATGCTTTGTTCGTTATCTTCCAGTTGCTTTGAATCACTTCTTCTTTCGTTGCTTACACTTTGCCTTTAAGCAGTGGTGCTCAACATTTAATTTTATTAAATATGATCACATCGAGAAAATTCTTAATTTTCAAAATGTTTTTTGCATTGACGAAAATTTTTATTTAGATAAATTGCAATTAACAAACAGACTACCTAATTATGAAAAAAGGTTGTTGAACTCTGAAATAAATCTCGTTATTTCTCTCTCTTGGGCTCCAAACTTCACGTTCCATACACATGTGTTTGTTGTTTCTCAGTTTCGAGAGTTTCATAAACGATCGAAGTCGTGTTCCGCGCGTTGTCTTCCATAAAATGCTTAGTTCATTTAACGAATTGTGATCGATTAAGTGCCTTAAAAATGAGTTAATTGTATGAAATTGAATATTATATTGATTTTTGATTAAACTTTAATAGTTTTACCAGTGGAATGTGATGAAAGAATTTATAATTCGGAAAGTGAAAAGTGACCCAAAACATTTCTGAATATTTATCTTCTCTCTTGGATGTTGTGTACAATTCGTCTTTCTCTTCATTCAATGTTGCTGAATTTACTTAAGGTCTGCAGGTAGTCGACCCATTTCTACGAAGATCACATTTGGGAGTAATTGTAAATACAAAAACACATTGTAAAATTGAAGTTGATTAAAACAAAGGATTTGAGACAAAACAATAAATTTCTTCATAAAGTTAACAAAAAGAAGAAGAAAAGATTTAAATACTCGATCTGAAGTGACTGAGAAGAAACTCTTTTGTGTTAGAATTCGTGGATTGTATAAAGTCGTTTTTTTTGGACCATCGTCGTCATTTCATCTTAAGAGGCTTTGAAGAGCTCTTTGAAGCTTCTAGTTTTCAAGGTAAGACTGCTCAACTTTCCATTTCTTGGGTGGGTATCGGAAATGATCGTTTCTTTGATTATCGAAATAACTTGATTGGTTTTTTATTCATTGTTTGTGGCGATTGAAAGAAAATTTACTAACCGAAAAAAAAAGACTGACGAGTTAGCATGCGAGCGCCTTACGTATTTAATTGATTTGATTAATTTATAGTTTGAAATCGGCATTGCGGTTCATTAAGCTCTTATTTTTTCCTCACTGCGGAATTTCATTTCATCATAATTTATTGCAAATTTCATGCTACACAATTCTTCATTTCTGCAAAACAATAAACTTTCATTGTTTTTAAACATTTAACGAGGCTGAAAATTTCATGGGATTGGCGGACTATCAAAGCAATCAAATATGATCTTCTTGTCATGATGATTAATTTACAGCAAATGAGAATCATGTGCGAAAGATAATTTAAAATTTCCACTTTTTTAATGTTTACAATACTTTTTTTAAATTTTTCTAACATCAAACATTGTGAAAGATTGAAAGCAGGCCTCAATCAAACACTTCTCACATATTTCTCACACTAAATAATGCGGTTGAGAAAATGATGATAAACGAATTTACGAACTCGATTGTAATCGACATTGTCAAGAGAAAAGTGAAATTTTCAACAGGTTTTATTCAATTTTTTATAATAATTATAATCATCTGTAAGACGACACGATTTATGTACATGATGGTCGATGATTTCGATAGCAACATAATAAATATGTGGAAGTAGTCCAATCGTTCATAAATTGTCTTCACAATTGGTTTCTTTCACTCGACAATGGAGATCATTATCGGAATTATCTTTCGTTTTCCGTTGAAGCCAGTAGTTTACAAATCCATCATCATCTTGTCTTTGTCGTTCATCCCTCGTTAACTTCTGATTATCATAATCCAATTTTTTGCTGCTTTGACATGAGTCATTGTCACAATTCTCAGCTTCATCTGAATTTGCTAAGTGATTAGCATTATCCAAAGATGATTCTTGTAAGCTATTTAAATCTATTGTGGGTGTCAAACCGGTTAAAGTTTCCGATTTAGGCTGAAGGTTCTTATTACGTTTGTACTCATCAAGCAAATGTTTCTTGTATTCGTGTCGGAAATATTCATCGATGAATTTCCACACACCATAACTATACCATGAAATTATTCCAAGTAAGAAGAAACCCCGAAATAGAAGTGCAAACATTGTTTAGATATGGTTGAGCAGTAATTGAGTATTTAAAAATTATTTCTTAATTTTCACAGGAGAAATCTTAATTAATTTTTTAATAAAGTTCGCTTGTTTATAGGAAGTCAACCGGACCAAAATATTCAATTATAATTTCCTTAATGAATTCAAAAGAAGTTTTCATTTGAGGCCATGCAATTGTTAAAAACATTACAAGCGAATTAACGATGACGAACAGTTTCAACGTCTCCTGCCCTAAAATTTCAATTTATTCAAATTATTGTCAATGATTTCTTTTTCTAAATGTGAAAAGATTTTTACCGGTCGATGATCTCAGATAACTTCCAAATCCTGAATTTACTTCCTCATCTTCCAAATCAACATTAGCAATTTCTGTCGTATCCTCTTCAACTGGTTCTTTTAAATTTTTTTGTTTCTGCCCCTTTTTCGGTTTCGTCATTACATCCGGAAGCGGCTGACAAATGATAAAGTTCAAAAACAAGACGAACAATAAAGAAAATCTTCCCGTTATTGAGTTTAGTATTCGGTGTTTGTAACTAGATGTAGGAAAACGAAAGGATGAAAAGGAAAGAAAGATAAAATATTCAGTATGAGAAATAGAAATTATTCTGACATCTTCCCTCATGTTCAACATGCTATTAAGAAGAACAAATGGTATTTGTAGGATTTACTATTTAAAATTTATTATTCTGTCGTGTTAATCTTTTGTTGGTGGCAATAATTCTGCATAAGTCTCGAGAGTCGAGGGTGTTACTAAGACATATGTTGATGTAAATGAGCAACGTCATCAACAACAGAAAACTATTCAGTTTTGAAATTCTTTTATATGGAGGTAATCAAAACTTTATCAGCACCAGCACAGACTGTGCAGGAAACTTTAATTCATTCTCTAGAGAAAGGGATCGAAAGAATTGGATATTTGATATCATTTTGTGCACTTACAAGTCAGAGGGACAAACAAAAATTTTGTCATGAGACAGTCAAACTGACTTGTACGTTTTAAAAAGTCAAAACTGTTGCACTACTCCCATTATCCCATTCAAATGAATTCCATTATCCATACTTGAGCCTCATATCAGAGAAAAATGAAAAATTTTATTTGAAAGATGTTTGATATCATCATAATTTCGATATGGATATTTATCTGTCAATAAACTGTTGAAATTGGTTATGAATCTTCAATCAATTGAATTTTATTGTGAGATATGCAGAACTAATACAAATATTGCTTTCAATTCTCAATTCGTAATTCGCATTTCAAAATTGAGAAAGTTTACAGTTTTTTCATTTAAATGTACTGAGGTAGGAATCTAAGTAGGGAGAAAATTATTCATTTGTGTATTTACAAATAGTTCAACATTTTCTTTTGTAAAAATTAGATGAGTTTTCCCACTTCTACCCAAAATAAGTTTTCCTCTTTTAGCTTTTTTTTGGATGAAAAAAGTTGAAAAACCACCCAGCCTGTTAACATAAATGATGAATTCTACCACCACATGGTCGAACTGAATTTTATATATATTTTTGTTAAGTCTGGCTTTAAGAATGTATATTGAATTTTTAAATAAATTACAAGTGATGAGGGTAACAAAAAGAGAATTCATTTCTGTTTGAAATTGATGTTGTTTACATGTTACGTTTTTTTTATTTTATTTTTTGTTTTGTTCTTTTCAACTTGAACTATTCTGCGATGTGTCTCAGTTAATTTTTCTCGACCGCACACTGAACATTAAAATCATTTCATTTATTTCACAAGGGTCGCTTGTTGTTTACAACATGATTTTCCACAGAAAAATCTTTTTAAAATATCTGAAGTGAACGATGTCTGGATGAAGTTTTCAACTTGAATTGTTTGTTTATTTTTGGTAAATGTCTAATAATTTAACCCACACATTTAATTAAATTTCCGACATCCTACCTGATTGCTGCACTTTAACAAAAATATATTTTTGTCAAACGATTACTCTCATTGTTCGTTATAAACTGAGTAGTGTTGGACAAGTACGGAAATTGTTAAAAACGTACAAAACAAAGTTGATTTTATGCCATATGATGCCATATAATTGAATTACCTTTTATTTATTAAGTCGTTGTTTTCATTCCGATTCACAAACAACATTGAACACAAGCTGATTACGTAAATCCTTTCCGGAAAAGTCAATTTTGAACAAGGAAAACTTTCCCATCCTCCTAGCTTTTTATAAATATTGAAGCAAGAAAGTTCTTCTGCCACCTCTTGTGTTAAGCTTACCTAATTCTAATATAATTACGTGAAAGAGAAATTCAATAATACAGAACACTCTTGTGGCTTCCCAACACAATTAGATGTCTACTGCAGTGGATTTTTGCCGTAAAACTTTACTGCTTCCTTAAAATTAGTTCAAGCTTTAAGGAGTAAATTTTATTGCTGACTCAGAACTCGAGTGCATTAACGAGATTGTGTCCCTTAAAACTGCGGTCGTCTCGCTTGAAAGTTAATTGATGTTGACTTTTATTAAATGAAAGAAGCACAAGGAAATGTCTTTGCTTTCTCTTATCTTCACCAATTAATGTTCCTGGAATTGTTCAAAAATTATGTCAAGCATCGAAAAGGAAGAACAATTTGGTTAACAACAGAATATTGAGCGAATTAACCATGACAACAAGTCATAAAATCTACCAAATGGGTAAGGAAATGCGTCGAGACATCTTACATAAACGTTGATTAAATTGTAGCTATTATCACGTTAAAAGGAGAGAAAAGCTTTTGTAGAACATTGAAGAAATAATTAAAAAATTAAATGAGCGTTAAGATAATTTTCCTGATAGTTCACATTTGTGAGTGATGGGGAAAATTTATTATAACTGAAAGGATCTCTGAGTGGAAGTAAAGAAAAGTGAGGTGTTGATGTCACTTTACGTCTTCTGGTTTCTCATCATGTCTTTATGTCACGTTACAATACGTTTTATGACAGCAAAACCTTTCATTTTCCAAGGAAAAAGAAAGAAAATGCTTCTTTTTAGATAAAAATGTTATTATTTAGTTGATGCTTGATGTTTACAGCATAAGAAAGGTAAGAGGGGAAACTTAATTTCATAACAAGGCAACGTTAATTTACTTTTTATCACACTTAATATGAACCATGAAGAACTCTCGAACGCTAAGAAATATGACAAACTTCAATCTAATTTTATTACAAATTAATTAAATAAATCTTTAACTTCCTTCCAAAAATAATTCAAGGCAAAGTTCAGACAAAACAATAATCAAAATTGTCGCTTGTTTATTATTCTTGTATGTAGTAAAAAACATATATCAAAGTTTGAAAGTCATAAATCGTTTGTTGTAATTAAAACCGTCATTATGTCACATCCATTTACTTTATGATAAGAACACAGTAAAGCAAAAAGCATTAAAGGAAAAGTCGAAAAGTGTTTTCTGAAGTTAAATTATTAATGTAACAAGTTTGTTTTTCTTTTTGGTAGCAGAAAGATATAAATTGATTGATGGTAGTGGCAAATAAGTTACATCAACCAGCAGCTTATTTTCATTTACAGCATCCTGAAAGTTTTGAACAATTTTATATGAATTGCGATTGCCAACGCTTTTATTTCTTCAACATCTACTTTTCACTCAACGCAAATGTCTTAATTTAATTTTCAAAATGTTGCATCGCTTCTTTGTTTTATTGGTCGGTTTTATAAATTCTCTTTCGCAATTTATACAGAACTATATTTGGAAGCATGTAACATACCAAATGCAATGTTATGTGGTTTTGTGGCAGTATTTAAGTTTACATGAGTGAGTGATTCCTTGAAGGAGGAAATTTCATTTAACACGCTTTCATATCCTTAAACGCTTCACACTACAGGAACTCGAATAAAAGGTGTTAAATTATGTTCGCTTATGATATTGCAACGAGGATATTTTTCATTGTCACTTGAACATGAATAAGAGCATTCGGAAATTGTTTCTTAGTTTAAAAGCATATTTAATAAACTTTTCCAATAAAACAGGCATAAAATGTGATATAAACAGAGCAAATATTAAATTGTGAAAATCTCAGATTTCAATAATTCAAACAAATTGCTTTTGAGGAATTAATTTCAAACGAGCTAATGAAAAATTTGTTGCATTTTTCTTTGAGTTTATACTCAATAATGATTGCTGATGATGATAATAAAATAAGAGAGAATGTATCCCAATTGGAAAACGAAGTTAACTTTCATGAAAAGTTATTCATATTCTTGTAAAGCTCAACATTTCTTCATGGGAAAAAATCTCTCTTGGGTCCATTGCGCAGCTTCGTTGCAAAAATTGAGTAGAAATTTTCTCTCGTCTTAACATAAAATATGACAATATTTAGTATCAACAGAACTGCACGACTGTTATCACTGAAACGTGATCGGCTCGCGAAAATAAATTAATTTTTTTTTCTACTCTCACACGTTTAATTCAACGAAAACAATTCGTGAAAAATTTCGCTAAATATGAAACGACGTGAAAAGTTAAATTTTGTATAAAAATATTTAACATAAACACGATTTAGAATGTATGAAAATTAAAATTGAAGAAGAAAAACTTCTTAATTATGCAAACGTGGAATTGTGATTGATAGTGTAATCAGAATGTAATGTGATAGAATTTTATGTTTATTCAAAAGTAATGAAAATCGCAAAAACATAAAAACAAAAGAGGGACGAGAAACGGCGAAAGCATTAAGCGACCAAAAACTGTTCGAGGAGACAAATTTTAAATCGTTTCTGCCTCACAAAAAGAAAATAATAATTTTTTGGCGAAAATACCTTCTTCATATTGTCGAATATTTTCTGTCTTGGCGAAGACAGCAAATTGTTTCAGAAGAAACATTTGCCATTGTTTTGGCATATCTAACGTTGTGAATTTTAACAGTTGGCAAAAGAATAAATCTACACTCGTCGAGAGGGTTGAATGAGAATAAAGGTAACTTCCAGATTTTCCACCCTTGGTGTGCGTATTCAAGCTCTGTGTTCAGCCAAAAAAAATGAAATAAAATTTTCGCCGTGTGATTCGTTGACGTTCTCTCATGTGCGAATTAAGAGTCGTAAAAATAAAACAAAAGGAAACTTTTTTAATTAAAATAAAAAAGAGGAAAAGTCTTCCACGTTTAAAGTGTTTGTTGAACTGGTTGCTGCTACCTGTGGAGGGCTTAAGCACGTGAGGGAAGAGAAAGAAAAAAAGCAAATAAATTTTAATAGGTGCGCAAATAAATCTGTAGGAAAACTCAACAAATTGAAATGTTAAATAAATTTGTTTTCGGATTTCTTTTAAATACTTACGAGTAAAAATTTCGAGATTAGACGTAACATTTTTAACAACTCATTGGAGTAATTGAGAAAGGAATTCGAAAAGTCATCTCAATAAAAGCAGGTTATATTGCTTTCTTTCTGTTTGTACAATAATCCGCTTTAGAAGTTCTGTCGAAATATATGACATAAAAAAGGAAATAGTTGAACGTTGCCAACATGAGTTACCTTCTTCCAGATAACATTTCTTTCATCAAACTTTTGCTTACTCAGCATGAAGTAAGATATCTTGGTAGGAAAAAATATAATTGGAAAAAGTTTTCATTATTTTTCATCTTAATTTCATCATAATTAATATCTAATGATTTATATTTGGAGTGTGAAACATGTCGGTTGGTGCTTCAAGAAATTCCTCAACTTTCTCTTAGGGAAACTTTCAATGAAAGTTAATACGTAAAGTTCTTGAGAAAATCAATTAAAACAAAATATTAAGCAATGAATATTTAAAAGCTTCAACAACAGCGTAAACAGAAAAAATGTGAGCTTTTATTAAATGTTGAAAATACTGAAAACAATCTGGACTTTGTCGGATTAATAATTGAATTGAAAACATGAAAACATTTAAGAATCGGAAATCCTATGAATAGGAATTAAATAAATGCGGCAGATAATAAAAAGCTTTTCTACTGATCGAATCAATAACCAATGAATAGATTTCCGATTCAAATGACAACAATAATATTTATGCATTCATAATTTTCTTAAGCTTTTCTGCATGCATGTTTCCATGTTCAGATATCATAGAATTTAAATGAGAGAATCATTTTACAAGTCCCCTTTCTATAAGCTCAGTAATCTAAACCTTATGCTTGCTGACCTGAAAATTGTTGATTTATTATCCAAATATTTGTGTTTTATAACTTTATTATTTCCAAATGGAAAATGAATGATTGAATGAAACCTCCATCATTATTGTGATGCTGTAAATAAAGCTTATGACGTTACAAGTGATTATCATAAAAACAAGAAGCAATTCCCGAAACAAATATGTTCCCAGCTTCTCTTTTTTTTAGCGTATGTGTATCAACATACAAACATTACCAAATAGGAGTGATATTGTTGCGAAAAAATTGATATAAACTGTGCCATTATGCAGGCACATAAAACACATTTCATGGCACATGTCGTGCTGTGGCTTGAGGGAGAGAAAACCATAAAAGAAACCATAGATAAAATATCAATATCGATTACATTCCAGCCTATTGCAAGAAACTGAGCGAAAAAGAAAAAAGAATAAAAATAAAAAATGAAACAGAAGAAAATCATAAAGAATCATCTATTAAAGAGTGATTTTGATTGATTTTTCGCAGCAAAGTAAAATATTCTATGCACATGCTTAAATAATATTTACGTATGCCAACAGTGTATCCATTCGAAATGTGAGGCAGAGACAGAGATTAATAAACTTTTCCTTTTTGACGTCATTCATAAATATTGTCAGGAAATTTTCTATATTTAAGAGTACTGCCAATAAATCAGTGACGAAAAGAAAAACATAAGAGAAAAATATTTGCAAAGCTTATGTCCGCCCCTAAAAACAGTTTTTCCATTGCTATCGTAATAAATCATAAAACAACAACAGTCTGGAGTAATAACAGTGAAAAAAATTTGATGAAAATCCCCATAAAAGCTCATGAATTTGCTGCCAATTCTTGCTATAATATTATAATTTCTCGATGATTGAACATTAAAGTGGAATTTAATTAACGTATCAACGGCAATTATTTGCCCATCCTTCTCATCACATCTCTCCCCACTTTATTTACAAAGTTTCGAAAAGCTTAATTCTGTCAAGTGAAAGCTTTAAAGGAACAATGACTTGCGAAAAGGCAAAAAGTGGTTGTTCCAGCAAGTAGTAGATGATGAAAACATAATGATGAACAAGTGGTAACATTTAAAAGCGAAAAAGCAAAAAAAGGAAGAGCAAAGATAAGAAAGATCACTTTAGCTTTGGATAATAATGAATATTAGTTAGCAGTTAACTGGAGCAACTTGAATTCATTTTCTTATGTGAACAACTTTATTTGGATGTGACACCGTAGAGAAAATCTTCCTAATCAATAATAATATGCAGTTAATGACCTTCAATTCGCTGTTGATGTTCGATATCGTCTTTATATTTTTTCTCTTTCTCATTGCGGTCACATGTTTGTTATACTATTTGCCGCCAGTAAAGATTAAGCATAAATCGCATTTGGATAGACGTAGAAGTCAACAAAGTGTCACAGTGGCAAGTAGCAACAGTAGTAAAAGTGTGTTATACGTTAACAGCGATAATGAGCCGGTAGAGAGTTTTATTAAATGTTGCAAATATTGTGAAAAGTGTAAGTTAATATATGAAGAGATTTATAGCGAGCGAAGCTATTCATACGAAGCAACAACATCAAACAAATTATCGTCAACCGGCAGTTATTTGAAAGCAAAAGATTGTGATATCAAAAATTGCAAAGGACCCATATATGAAGTATAATTTTCATCGAGTGTTTTATTAAGCGCTACGTTCTCCATTAAGCATCGTAAATTTTCTCACCGAAAGAGAAAGAATACAAAAAGGAAAGACATTCATTCATCTACAAAGAAAAGACTTCAAAAAGACGAGAAGAAAGAAATTCCTTCGCTTTTCTTCATAGCGGTGCGTTTAAGCGTAAAGCGGATTGAAGCCTAAAGCGAAAGACAATTTTCAACAAATTCAAGTATCATAAATGGGTATGTGATCTATTAAATATATGGTTAAACATCATTCTTTATGTGCGTCTCGTTAAAAAGTTACATTTTTGATTTATGCCTCAAGCGACGAGTGTTGAGCTTTTCCTTTTTTTATTCATTTTGATGAGTTTTGCTATTTAATAATTTGTGTATATGGATAAATATTTTTGTGTGTGGGTGTAATGATGGGAGATGATTTTAATGAAAAGAAAGAAAGAGAGCTTTCAAATTTATGGCGTGCTTTTCAACACTTATTTTCTCCCGTTGATGTGTGATGATTTCTCCATGGCATTTATTTGTCACTCAACATGTGTCCCGGGACGAATGATAAAGCAGTCAAAAGCGACTGATGGTTGTTGACAAAATCACTGTCGGAGTTTTCCTTAATTGAATAAATCCTTATGAGCGATTATATCGCATCACAGTGGGAAAATGTGATTAATTTGATTCAATTTACAACTGAGAAGCGAGCAAGTCAATTTTGTGGGATTCTCTGTGACCATTGCTTATGATTTAAATCAGCAACAAATAAAATGCGTAGCTTTATATTCTTCCTTCTTCTTGATTCTTTTTCTCGTAAAATGAAAAGATTATTTGATGGGCAAATGAAGGGAGAAAAGCAAGAAAGCACAACAAGAAATTAGAGAGAATGTTAATGAGACGCGATCGTGAAAAAGTTTCGTCATCAAACTTTTCTCATTTAAAAGCGAGAATTTAATGAGTTGCACGCTTTTCTCAATGCGTAGTAAGTATCTAAAAGCTAGAAATCACAAGAACGCTTTTGTCTTCCTTTCTTTTTTCATTTCCATCTTTAATGCGTAATCATTATCTTCCCATTCTACCAATATTGTAAGAAATAGCACGGAAAGCGAAAGCAGCTTCATGCTAAAACAATTTAATGGGTTGAAAAGTCTCTTGAATTGAAAATGAAGTGAAACAAATTTTGTCTGAGACAGCAGAAATGTACGAGCATGAAACTGGAACATAAAAGTTTACACAAAAACATCTCTTAAAATGCTTCTCAGTCTTCTCGTTTTTCACATCCTTTATGTTTTATTTTTAGAAGCCCGTAAACGTACTACAACAGCTTTTGATATTCTCGCCCAGTATAAATTTCATGAGTCATTTACAGTAGGTTGATGGTCTCCCACAGATTAGGATGAAGATGAAGACGAGGAAAGAAAAGTCGTCGATGAGAAATAACAAAAAGCTAAAGAATAATTATGAGAAATTAATCCTTTTTTTGCTTCTATTTTCTCATCTTCTGTTTATTTTTGTTTCTAGTATTTCTTAGGAATAGTTGACTTAGATAGAACTGTGTAGGCGTAAAATAAAACAGATCTGATTGTAATGGCTCATTCAGCAAGACGTTTCAGAAGTGCCTTGATTTCTTTCTGCTTAAACACTTTCAAGCTATTAATGAGCTTCAATCACATTCTTCAATATCAGTTTCGTTTGGATAAGTTCATTAATAACATTGAGCATAATATTAAAGAACCAGAAATAGATTCACGTATCTCTTCTTGTTACATCATGTTATGTTGTTCAAGTATTCATCCGACGATATCCACAAATCTGATTTGAATGAAACATTTTCTCCCCCAAACACGCAGTTGATTTTCCATTTTCTTGTTAGCTTCTTTAAATGTCTTAACAACCTCGAACATTAACCTACATACTATAAAAGCTTCATGTCACTGTTTGTCAAAACATTTAATGGAGGAAAATGATGACACTAGAGTTTGGGTCGCTTCGTTTTCTTTTTTTTAGACTTTTTTTTTCTTTCCTGATTCTGTCGTTAATCTTCCCCTCAGACATTCAATAAACTCAATATGTTGTTAAACGATGCTCATTTTTATGGAGTGCCATGTCACTTTCTTTATTGTTTTTCGATAGCTTTTCTATCCTTATCTCTCTTCGTTGTTGTTCACTAGATGAACAACTTCTTTCTACATTTCATCATTTCAAAGCAACATATGCTAAGATAAATATTTAGCAAGTAAAAAAGGAGAGAGGGAATCGATTAGATAACAAGTTTGCGGCATCTTGGACAGTTTATTAAGGTTTATCTGATATATTAGGAACAACAAGTTCATGAAAACTTTCATTCAAAGCTTTCTTCTTTTTTATGCTTTTTCAATCTCTGATGATTTCCATTGTGAACTTTGGTCGATTTTTGAATGATTTAAGCTCCTCATAAATATTTAAGTGTTGGGATATTTTTCTTTTCAAACACTGAATCAGCAAAAGATAAAAAAAGTTTGAAAGATGTTGAAGCAATAAAAACAGATGGTCACTAAATTTAGTGTTCTATTATTTATTTCGTTCTCCTTTAGCTTAACTTTTTTTTGACTCATGCATGTATGACATGACAGGATATTAATTATCGAGGGAAAAAGCGACTTCGATAATTTATGGTTTTGTATACGTAACACAAAAGCATTTTTTCCTCTCCCATATTTACAAAGTATCGTTGAAGTATTTACCAAAGTAACGTTCTGCTTCGAAAACCACACCTGAAGTATCTTCCACCAGCCGCCAATAAGTGTTACATTTCGATGTCGTATATGTTGTGCCAAGGGAGATAAATAAATCATTATTACTCTTTTCTGCTAAAGCTTTTCTGTGGAAAATTCTTTCATACAATTTAAAATTATCATCGACACATTAAAGTTGAGTAAAAATATTTATTTATTGAAATGTTGAATATTTTTACATTTTTTTATCGCTGGTAAAATGCTTTGAGTGAGTGTGAAAAGAACGGAAAAAGGGGGAAGAGTAGGCAACATTAATAGATGTACGAATTCGTGACATTTAATGTCAGAATTCATTACAAATAAAATGAATATAAAATAAGAGTGAAAGGGAAAATCTGCAATTTCCATTCGTGATGTAAGCGAAAATATATTTAGATATATGGAAAAGATTCTCATCTTTCATCATAATGAAAAGGATGTGCGATAAAAATAAAAACGCTGTCAAAGTTCAGAAGATATCGCGTTACGATATTTCTTTTTCGACGTCAAAATATCATGAGACACAACATTAAATTGACGTTTAAATAAAAAGCTTAAACATTATTTCTGTGAATTTTTTAATGCTCATTTAAATGTGAAATTTTATGACGTTAGGCTTTTCATCGGGTTGTTCTCGTTCATTTCAAGTCGCACATATTTGCATAGTTTTTCCACTGATATTTATGCTAAAATGAAGATATTTTCTCACTTTATGCTATTTTAAACGATAACTCAATTCATCAATCCATTTAAATCATGTTCACATTGTAAATTGAGGAAATTATTTCTGGGGAGTTTATTTACTGTTATTTCATTCCTTTGCCTTTTCAATTTGTGTTTTTAAATTGAATTTCAAACCAAGTCTTGGGATTTATGACTATGACTGGGTAATAACATTGATGTGCATTTCGAAAAAGGCTCACTTAGTTGGTAGTTCAGATTTTGTTAGTGTAAATAAATCTGAGAAATAAGGAAGTTTGAATAGGAAATCGGAACAGGAACTTTTGTTGCTTTCTCTTCAATTTTACCACCTGGAGAATCTCTTGCTGTTATTACGAAGCTTTTAACGGGAAATTTTCCGCTTCAACTTTAATCCCATAACAAAGAATTTGGGGGAATATTTGCACTGACATAAGCCTTTGTTTCATGCCTTGTTCGAAAATTTATTACATTCATAGGAAGTCGATCCCATGGAATCCCCCCGAAAAGCTCTTAATTATGATAAAAATCTCAGCTGCACCTTTATTACTTAAAAGTACTCGAGGCTCAAATGGGTATTTCATTAGGAGGTCCCTAACGATTTATTGATGAAGGTGCGAGGGTGGTATGAGTCAGTCATCACCTGTAACTGACACAGAATTATTGCAAAAATCTTTCACCACCCGTTGATCTGAGTGCGCTTAAAAACTCATTTGGTCACAAAGCAAGAGAAAAATGAAAAATCATTCTTGTTGCTTTTTAATTTTCTTCCCTCTGCCACTCATTTGAACGCTTAAAGCTTCCTTCTCCCCTATCATGAGTACTGTGACAGATATCACAGAATAATTTAATTTTTTTTCTCTCTCACTTTTCATTTTCATTTTGTGCTTTTTTTCAAAGTTATTTTTCATTGATTTCTCATCTCGATTGTCGCTTCTGCCAGCGTTTCCTTGTCATAGAAAAAAAGTAGAAACAAGTTCACTCAACTTCTCATAAATAATGACTTCCGCAGCTCCCAAAAAATGTTTCGAAAAAGAAAGAAAATTTTTAAGCCAATTGAAATTGTGGTCATTAATCAAATATAATGATGCTCAACATGTCCCAAAAAAATGAGAATGGAGAGGATGAAGAACTGTTTGATTGAAACTTCTAAGCTCTAAAGATGGTGGAGGAAGTCTGTGGCTCTTCATTAAGCCTCTGGTTGCTGTTTATGGAAGCCCTTTTGTGTTCATCTTCTTTGTTCCGTTTCTAAGTTTTGTTGTTCACCGTGGAAGATTTTTGTGAAAAATGTCAACTGCAGAATTTTTTAAGCTTCTCCAGACGTTTTCAACTCAAGCGAGTTAATGAACCTTTTTTCAATTTCGTTGTTACACATTAATTATACACACAGCTCACTTCATTATGCGGAAAAGTCGTGGAAAATTAATTGAAGTTGAAATGTCAGTCAAGTTCTTAAATTGCAAGATCTAATTAAGAGGGAAGAAATTAACCGCTGGGAAGAAGAAGAACTGAAAATATGGAAAACTTTAAATGACTCACTGAGTACCTGAATAACTGCTGTTTGCTTCATTTGCAGCTAATTGATTTGCATCATCGTAATTTCTATTTGTCATTATAAGAAGTTACAACATATTGAAGCTTGCTAACATCGACTGTGCAATTAAACAACACGAGTTTCCATTTTTTCTACCTTTTCAATTATATTCATGACTTCATTTTCAAAGCTCAAGGAATTTGAATGAAAATTAGTCTTATTTCAAATGACGAAAGCGGAAAATTAAGAACTTTTCTTTAGCTGTTACATGTATCGTAATCTTCTAAAATTCATAGAGACTTTAAATGTGAATTCAGTAGAGTAGAAGGGAATAAAGAAAAAAAAAAGGTTTCGACTGGAGGGAAACGAATTGAAAAATGACGAAGGATTTCTATTTCATGTCATGTTGTTACAACTTTCCGGCTTAAGATTATTTATTTGGTAAAAATGAAGATTTTAAATTCGATGGAAAGCCTGGATTTATGTTGCTAGGAGACGAAACCTTTTCATAAGAGTTACACATTTTAGCAACGTATTTGAATGAAAGTTTATGCTCAATTTCTATTTATGATTAATTAAATTTCTATTGCTATTGTTTCATTTCAGAATGTATTCATCTATCGAAGCACCATCATCAATTTCATCCGATTTAAATCATAAACAATTTCGATATCATTCAAATGCCTTTAACGTACACCCAACTGCCAACACGACAAAAACAACAGCCGGAGCAGCAGGAACATTGGCCCCTATATCAAAAGGAAGTACCAAATCAGTTATAAGGCCATCAACTGATGCTCATATCAAGCAGCAGACGTCATCAAATTTCAATAACAATAGCTATAGGAATAAATTCTCTTACGGTGCCTATGATTCGACTTGTAGTAATAACAATATCGAAAATGTTAAACATAACATTAGGACGACAATGTTTAATGAAAAAATGTAAGTCATAAAATTGTATTGGCGTGTTGTGCATTTTATTGATCAATTTTCCTTTTTACAATCCAACAGTATACCCCGTGGGCCTTACTTACAATACAAAATGAGTGAAAACGACAATAAGAGTAATTACATGCAGCCGAATTACTACCACAAAACACCATCAAATGGCAGCGGAAATGGAAATGTGGAGGCGCTTAAAGAAGAATTTGATGGGCGGGGAATTTTACCGCGTGCCAAAATTACAAGCAATTCGGTTTTAGAAAAATCGGGTGTTGATTACAATTTGCGAACACAAACGATCGGACGTTATCGCCCTGTACAACCAACAGCAACAACCACAGCAAATATTCAATTGAAGAAAGCGATTCTTTACGAGAATGCTGTTCATTTGAACAATGAAAATCCTCACAACTCTTTGCGACAACAAAATGCTTTCTCTTGTCATACGCTGCCAGTTACGCGACGAGAAAACCAACAAAAAGAAATGATGAGTGTTCGTTCTGGGAACAGCTTGAATTACATCACACTCGAAAGTGCTTTGAATGTTAAAATTTTTCATCAACTTACTCCAACACAAGGATGGGCAATGTTATGTCAATCGGTTCAAGCCCTACAAGATTTGTTTTTATCAGGTGAGTGATGATAGAATAGAATTTGTAATTATTTTTACACTCTCCTGAACTTGAAAAGAGTAGGAAATGTGTTGAAGAGAATTTAATGACTGGAATCTGTTACTTTAGTCTATTTCTTAAGAAGCATAACTTGAACCCGGAAATGAAAGTCCCGAAAACTTCAAATTTAATGAGGTCAAGTTGGTTCCTTTTGGCATTTGTACAGAACTAGAAGAAATGGGAAAAATGTGTCGCGGAAGTGTTGTCACGAAGTCGGAAAGAGAGAAGAATTTAACGAAAATAATTTTCGGCCATGAATTTAATCACATTCCACAGAATCTCCTCCTTTCTAGCTCTTAAATATCCTTTGAGACTTGAGGGTAAGAGATGACAATAAAACTTTTTTTTCTTCCTTCTTTTCTTTTGGAATCTTGTTATACGCAAAGGAAACAATTTTCCTGCATCCATTAATGCTGTTATATTTTATGAAAGGGTTCACTTTAACTCGAAGTTTAAACGATTCTCATAACCACTTTAAGAAATTGAATTTTTTTCCCATTTTCTCTTTTTCATAAATTTCAATTTGTGAATTTTTTAAAAATAAAAATTCCCTTAGAAATCAATATCGCCACTTAAAAGCTTCCGTCAAAATTAATCTGAATAAATCTCCTTCTTCGTAAATTCACGAATTTGGTCGATTGGGAATTTTTGCTTGGTTTCAAAACTGAAGAAGAAAGGATTTTAATGTTACATTTAAATTAAAGGGTCGAGCGAGTTAACAGTAGAAAGATTAAAGGTTTCAGCTTGTAAGCGAAAAAGTGAGATCAAAAAAGGTTCGAGTTGTTATTCTTCTCTGTTTTTTGTATATTATTTAAATAATTCTGCTGGTTTGTCAGAACGAAACGGAACAAAACATTGAAAACACAAATATAGTGTTTAAAAGCATGTGGTAAATTATTTCAATTTGATTTATTAAATATGCAACATAATTTAGTTTGCTCAACAAGGATCATTTACAGCGAAGAGGAAGGAAAACTTTTTTTATTTTGCAATCTTGTTAAAGTGCCAAATTAATGCAAAGCGCTTTTCGCCACGTTTGTCTCCATCCATCCTTTCTTTACTTTATATTTTATTTTTTTATTCTTGTTTTTGAATAATGAAAATTCACGAACATCGTGCTGGAACGAAGTTAATTTTTGTTTTTTAATTCCATTTGGGTTTAATAAATTAAGATGAAAATGTTTTTCGGTCGTTTCTGGATTTTCTGTTCGTGTACCTTTTTAATTCTCATGCATAATTTACGGCGTGAAAATACTTTTCCATTCGTTGAGTCTGAGAAGGTGGAGAAGCGTTAAAATTAAGTGCGATTTACGAAAAAAATTGTATCTAATTGTTTTAAGATATTTTAACATCGTTTAGATTTTTCCTCGACATTTAAGCTTTTACAAAATATTTGTTCTGAATTGGTTTCCCCTCCCCTAACTTAGTTATGATCCCCAAAAATTTTCATGAATATTAATTTGAAAATTATTGAATTTAAGCTAACAAAAGCAATATAGAAATTTTTGTTATCGAGCCAATCCACGCCTCAACATTCAAAAACTTTTCTTTCTCTCTCGACAACTCAAATTTATTTATTCATCATAAAAGACATTGAAATAAAATTCACAATGAATGAATGAAAAGATGACGAGAAAATTCCTTTATTTTCTTTGCACTTTTTGGATTGTTTTATTCATCAACCATTTCGTCTCTTGATGATAAGACGATACAGACATGAGTTCGTTTGTGCATGAAAAGAAAGGCGAAGATATCTCACAAAAAGCAGTTGAAAGTATTAAAAAATAGTCATCAAGAAAGACAAAAAATTCATGCGGAAGTATTGTTCACTTTAATGAGAGTTTTCTTATTTTTCTCATTTATATGAAAACGGAAATTGCATTCCAAACTTTGTCACCATGACGTTGACATGTTGAGCTTGGAAAAGTTTTCAAGATTTTAGTGCCAATTGGCGAAATATTCTGATATTTCTATTTATCATCCGGGCTAAGGTCAAATTGATATTTATGAGATATTTATGTTAGTCGGTTTTTCTTTCCTCATTTTTTCACGGGATGATTCTTTTGAGGATCTGATGTATTTGCGGGGTAGAAAGCGAAAAGAAGTTCTGGAAAAAGGTCGGAATATAATGGAAAATAAATGTTTGTGTTCTTTTACTTGGAGCGTTAAATTTTTTTTCTCTTTTCACTTCCACTTCGACACTTGTAAATTTTCTTTTAGTGTAGCATTAAAGTTGATGTAACAAGAATGGCGTAAAAAGCTTTTCTCGAAAATCCATTCATCTTCAACATCAATTCCACTAACAGAAAGCTTTAGCAAGACATAAGCTTAAAGCTTCTGATTAAGTGCTTTTGACAGAAGTACGATTCAATACTTTATTTAAACTATGCCTAAGAAAATATTCTCAGCAAAACATTACAGACGTCATCTCATAAATTTTATTGACCTTTTCTAATCCATCCATCTATTTAATATCTTTATCCTACACAAACGCTTCCCAATAATTAACATCTACATTTAGCTCGAACAAATCGTTGTGAAATAAAAGGAAATCGAAATTAATTAAAGTATTTCATTCGAGTAAAGTGCCTGTTCCGGGCCTCGTCATTGTCTACAATGAAATTCTTTCCTAATTGCCAATTTTCCATCAATTCATTTACGGGTCTTGTGATTGAATCATGATGGCATTAGAAGTTCCAAATGGAGGAAAATTAAACATCGATTGTTCGATTGTTGTTTTTCTGCCATGGATCTTGATGCAGACAGAAAAAAATTCCCCTGCCATCATTATTGATCCCTTTTGTGTTGTTTGTTAAGAATAAAAGAATAACAAGGGCACTTGTAGAGGATCATTGTGTGAAAACAATCAAATGGAAGTATATTGTGAAGAAAACAAAGGAATAACATGCAAATTTAATTTATCGACACTGCCAATTCAGAAATTAATTGAATTCGAATGATTTCGAAGTTTCATGAATTAAAAAATGTTTAATTTCAGATTTCTTGAATATTAATTTCGTCGTCTTTCTTTTCATATTTTTACGATTATCATCAAGTTTATGAAAAGTTTATCGAGAGTTTTTTCTTTGAGTACTTTTTATTCATACTCACTGACGACACTCAAAGCTGCTTCATCCTACGTTCAAATCAAAAAGTTGAAACAAAGTTTTCCACGATTTTCCAACAAAAATATTTTTGTTACGTTTTCATTTCTTAATCTCCAAGAAAGTGAAAAAATGTTTCGTTTTTATTCTTTTCTGTTCTTGTTTGTTTTCCTCGTCTCCTACACAGACACCCAAGAAATGAAGAATTTATTTCTTTGATCGAAATAAAGTCTTAAACTGTATCAGCGTTCATAATTTTTGTTATTTGCGTCAGATTCAAGTTGAACGAGTCATTGACACATGAATATAACGAGGCGAGAAAATCTTTTTTTCTCGCTAATTTCTGTTATGAAAAGTAAGATTTAATCAATTTTCATTGGGAGACTGTGCGGCTCTCGTGAAACAGATAATTAGATTAATAATCTGGTCGGTTCTCACTTCATCCGAAAATGGATTTAAGAAGGAAAAAAAATGAGCGAAAAATTGAATAATTAAATTTCAGTCTGTTGGGAATTGGAAAGCCAACATCGGAACACTTTTCATCCACAAAAGCAACAAGACTAATTTGTCTCGTAATATTATAATTATGCTTCTGAAATAATCTAAGATTCCCCTCCTAATTATCTAATTTTTTGTTCTTTTCAGAAACTCCATCAATCAATCGAGTTCTACCTGTTATAACACCAAGAAATTTTTTATTAACCACAAGAGGTCGAGTCGTGTATGGATTATTGACAATCGATAACTATAACGAATATATGAGTGAATATCTCTCAGAAGAATTCAAGAAGACGATGGCAGGAAAGATTCTAAACTACAACGAAGCAGATGTTGAAAAGGTGAGAATTGATAATTAAAGTTTCACCGAAAACTTTTTCCAATCAAAGAAGAATTTCTTTTACAAACCATAAATCATCAACAAAAGTTGATTAAAAGTTTAAATTGATTTTCTTCTTTTGCTTCTTCTTCATATCAATGCAAAGCCAACAAAATCTCACATGTTGGGCTTATTCTCACACAGTTTTTCCACAACCCCATTGGTTATAACAGAAAGAAAGTCTCGAGAAGTTGCTTATTGAAACTTAATAAATTTCCATTTCTGATATCTGAAAAACGAAAATCGATAAGCTTTCAGACTTCGGGTTATTGCAAGCTTTCTTTCCCGTCTCTTCCTTATCTGGATTTTCACTTAAAACAAAGGAGAATAATGTGAGAAGCTTTACTCGAATAAAACTTCAAGGGTTTGAGTGTGAAAAGGCTCTGGACCGAATAAATTCCCGTGAAAAAGGCAATTGAAGAAAATTGGCTTGGAGAAAGTTTCATGAAGATTAATGTAAACTGAAGTTCTTCAACTGATGGTATAGCATTACTTATAGCGCAAGAGTTGGAGAATTTAATTCTTTTTCCACATTCAAATCAGAATTCTCCCTTCATTGCTGGCAATTTTTTTAATATTAAATTCTAACTCCGACAAACGAGACAGAAATTTCTGAACACTCGCTCTTGTAGACCGTAATTTGATTTATCAAATCATAACTCTAAGCAACGACTACAGTTCAACGTCCACAAAAGCCTCATTGAAACTTAAGATAAATTTAAATAAATAAGGTTGTAGGAACATTTACTTCGTAATCTTATTACAGATTAAATTTTGAATCTCTCCAATGAAAAACCTTCGCTGAAGTAAACAAAAAGCGAAATCACCTCGCAATAAATACAAACGAAATGAAAATTTTCCGAGAGAAAGATTTTGATATTATGAAAACTTTTCCACTTCAAACTGAGACAAATTCATTGGAATTTATTTTAACTGTCGTATTAATGTTGACAACGCGATTTGTTGTCAACGTCAACAGATGAAATTCTTTCTATTCATAGAAATTAGGATAAAAAATTGTCTAATAAATTTGGAAAGAATATTGCGAAGCTTCATAAGCCACATGGGGAAAAATGAGAAAAAATATGAAAAATTTGGTAGATCTAATTAGACTTTTCATAAGTATTCAAATTTGCTTTTTAGTACTCGCCGTACACCTTAAAAGAAAAGTTACAAATTTCCGCTCTGATGAAACATAAACCGAAAGAAATATCAATAAGAAAATTCCAACTTAAAATTTCTTTCTTAAATTCAAATTACCGTCTTTCTCGCCCCCACATCAAAGCTTTTGTTTTATCGAAATTATGAAAAAAAAGTCGAACTGTGTAAGCGAATTTTACGCATCAAAGAACTTTAAATCATAATTCAGAGTTGGAAATGTTTGCGAATGGGAAATTGTTCGAGTGAAAATCTTTGAATTTGATCGGAAATGCTTAATAAGTAAGTAACACGCTACATCCCAACAACAGACTAAGTACCATTGTATGTTTATACTGTAAACTGTTGGAATAATTCATAAAGCTTTTCATGTTTTCATTCCATGCTATTTGAATTATTTAGCATTTATTTTAATATTTATTGTAACTTCAGCTGATTTTTCTTTTCAATACACTCCCATCCTCCGCATGAACATGGAAAATTAAATGAAACAGAAAAAGACATTTATCTCGGTGAATAAATTAGTTTTTATGCAATTAATTTTGATGAAAGCCGTCATGTTGTTAGAAGATTTTTTATTCATAAAATGTTGAATGCATTTTTATAATTGGAAGAGCTTTCAAAAGCATATCTTCAGCATAGTGAGTTACTTTATACACATCATAATCTATTTAATTATATTTTCTACAACCTCACATGGAAGAAGAAGCTTGAAAGCATCCATAGAGAATAATTTAATAGAAATAAAAGTTCTAAAAGAAAAAAACTGAAAGTATAAATTTCCTGCTACGTTTCATCCTTGCAAACAGAATTTAGTTCCACATCGAATTGCTTATTTTGTACACCTGCCGTCATTTCGCTTTAATATCATCCTAAAAAGCAAACTTAAAGGACGAAAAAAGTAAGCAGGTAGTTTCTCGAAGTTTCACGAAGCTCCATCGAAACAAAAGAAAATTATTATCTGACTCGATCCTTTCCTCGGATGTAATGAAACTTTCTAGTTATCCACTTAACTAAACAAGACTTTTTCTTAACTATTTTATTTCAAGATGTGGATTTATTCGCTTGGAAAAACTCTAATGAAGACAATGCCGACAATTCTTCCACAAGAAGGAAGTGAACTTTCAGTGCAACAACAACACCACAGCTCAATTGTGTTGCAGGCAACAATTTGGAAAATGTGCAAGAGTGTCGAAGAGCGAGCATCGTTAATGTTCTTGTTGAATGTGAGTATTTTCTTTCTTCATGGATATCTTGAGAATAAAAATTTTCCGTAGTTACCGAGAATTTATTTCATAAACTTAAAAAAAAAATAGTGGAAAATTTTTTCTGCAAATACTCGAAAGATTTTCTTCTCTTTAATCCGAAGTTATTCGTATTCAGTCTTCCTTACATTGGGTTTTCTTATTTTTCTATGGGAAAAGAAGTGATACGCTTGGGAATTATTCAACGATGATGTAAATATTCACTTTTTGTGCGAGAAGAAGAAACTTTTATAAAGAAAGATGATGCCAATGGCAAAAGTTTGTCTGGTGAAATTTGTTGAGCATTCGTTCTTTAATATCAAGAGTGATGCAGTCAAGCGCGAGTTAGTGAAAAGAAAGAAAACAAAAATTACTTGCTTCAGGTTAGGCAATAGTAAAAGCTCTTCAAATATTTCCGGTGAAAAAACATAAGAACGATTGACTTCAACTCAGATTCATCCCCGGTGTTTTCCATCAAATTCAAGCATGTATCTCAATCTGCCTTGGGACGAAACGATTCAATTTCATGTCGTTATTCCCTATGGTTGAGCTTCTTGTATTTGAGGTCTAGCAAATGATTTTAAAGCTGGTGATCCCTTACGTCTAAGCCAAATGGTCCATTGAGACTTTATGAATCGTACATTCCGCAATCGCACGCCTTCTAAGCAAAGTGGGAAAAAAGGATGAAAAAAAGGAAAACTTCTTGAGACGTTTCAAACGATAAAATTCAATTACAAAGGAAAAACACGAGTGGAAAGTTTTCCTTTTCTCTTCTCCTTTAGATGAGAATGAAAGCAAAGCTTTTCTCTCCGTGCGTAACATAATCAAGCGATGTTGAAGAAGAAAAAGAGAAACAATTTTTATCTCAGATCTTTAACAGCATAAATTAACATTGTTTCGACTACGAATAATACGAGCGGAAGGGAGAAAGTCTGTGATAACAAGGAAGATATTTTTTTTTCAGCAATGATTTATAACGATTTAATGATACTTTTTGCGGGCTCATTACATCGGTGATGTTTTATTCGATTGCAATGCGACAGATTTTTCTATCTCTTCTTCTTCTATGAGCACATGACAAGAAATTGTTGGGAATAATTTAGAATGTGTTTTCAAGCATTCTTTATATGTCATATCTACTGTATCTATTCAGACGAACGTGCTTGGATAACGATTATTTGTGTGAAAAAAACAATCATCCGAAGAATTGAAACTTGCTATGGACGGAAAAACAAAAATGAGGGAAAAGTCATAAAAAATATGTTTATTGAGTTATGAAGCGTTTATTACTTCATCTTTCGATCCGAGATTTTAATAAAAGCTTCGCATTGTGTAATCAACTTCGCTCTAAGACTATTATTCTCTTTATTTTTATTACTCATGCTTTTTAGGCATCATCAACACTACTTTCAATTTCCTTCCTTGTGGACACTGTTAGCTGTGAGAAGTTAAGCGTATCGTCGTCGTCTTTTCCTTATTTTTTTGTGAATTGAGTTCTCCGCAGGCTAAGTAATAATGAAAAGCGGAATGATGATGTTGCACATCTTTTTTATGATGATAAGATGGTTGTAAAAGAAGGAAAACTCTTTCAGCCTTTTACTCCATTCTGTCTTAAAATTCTTCTTATTTTAAATGAGAAGCATAAAGAATGCCGTTCATCATCCATCTAGACATTTACGTTTGTTTCGCCATTTCAACTTTATTTACTACTTAAACTTAAAGTAACAAAATACGAAAAGAGAAAAAGAGCTTTTAAAAGCATGTTTTGAATCCTTTGAAATGATAAATCTATTCATTAAATACATGTCAGATTTCATTAATGAATTTCAACACAACATGAAATTGAAAAATCTTATTTAAAAGTTTTTAATAGGAAAACTGTCATATGAATAAGTCATAATGATGAAAAGTATCAAAATTTGTTACAAGTAGCGATGAGTTGTCATCTCATCTGATTAATAAAAGCAAAAAAATTACACACCAATAGCGTGACAACATCAATTTTCCTTTTTGAGTCTTACATCATTGAAAGTTGTTCGTTCTTGTTTCTTATGATGTTCTATCAGAAAATATAAAAGTAGAAGAAGTGCTTTGAAGACTTCAAATTACATAAAAGTTTACTTCACATTAAAATAACATATTTCTCATACTCGTTTCTTAATACAGTGGAACTTTGATAAACAGATGGCTGAAGGTGCATCAGTTAATCGAGGTATCAGTTAATCGAGGCAATTTTTCATACAAATTCGATTCAAGGGGACAAAAAATATCTGTTTATCAAGGTTTATCTGTTTATCGAAGTTCCACTGTACTCGAAAAGTTTATCATTTATAAATTTAATAAAATATTTATCAGCAAATATCAATCAATAAATCTTCAGTATCTTTCGTACTTATCAACGAGTTTTAATTTTCTCTTCGTTCCTAAACTTTTATCATCGATAAATTGTGGGAGGATTTTAAGTTGAGATGAGAAGCTTACATGTTGGTTTTATGAAGCTTAACGTTAACATTCATGCGTCACCGACAAATTCCTCTAAAGATAATCATCATTCCTTACAATGATTTTCTGTGAAAATACTGACATTTGTTACAACCAACGTGCTAATGCCGCAAGTCTTGAATGCTGAGCAAAGGGCTGAAAACGGCGGTAGTAACACTCGCTTTAGAATGACAATGAACTGAGAATGACAGAATATGATCCGTTCTCTAATGGGGATGTGTGAGAATGGAAAAAATGTTATTCTATTACCGATGGAATGTTTTTCTTCCATCTAAGAGCTTTTACTTGACTGAGGTGGGTTTGAGATTGTGGTTGAGTTGATTGATTTTTCGTCTCCTGCCGCCTGTTTCGTCTTTTTCGTTCTTTCGAAAATAGGAATGGAAAAAGAAAGATTATTGGGATTTCTGAGAAGAAGGATGGTTTTGCTTTACGACGATTGAATATGAAGTTCAGCTACAACTGAAAATTTTATGAAGACAATATTGAAATGAAAATCTTTCCATTAATCAATGAGTTGTTTCTTCGTTCTCGAGATGTTTCATTGTGTTGTATTAGTTTAATTAAAAAAACAACTCAGCATTTTCATTTGTAATTACGTCATAGAAACTTGTGTTGTTATATTTTCGGATAAGCTACGCTTCGATTCATTCAGATTGTGGGGAAGGTAACTTAATGAATGACTTTCCATCTTTAATTAATTACACCGAAACCAACTCTTTAGCATTTGCCACATCCAAAACACCTTCAAACATTTATTTCTTCCTTTTGTTTTTCTTTTATTTATTTACCAGATAATTAATTGATTAAGGATACAAAAGCCTGAATATTGAGTTTTTCTTGAAGACAATTTGACAGACATATGTAAACGAAAGGAAGGAGAAAATTGTTGATTGATTTAATTGTAAGAGATTAACGAACAACTTTCGTTTCAATATTCTTGCTTTTAAACTTTTTTCGTTCTCTTTTGGGACAAGAAATTCTGTTCAAATCCCTTTTAATTCAATCTTTTATTGACGTCATCTATTTATTCTTCTTTTCGTTTCTTTTTTTTGGAATCAATAACCGAGACATAGTGTAAGAAAATTTTCTTCGCTTGATTAAAGCTTTTGAATGCTTATTTAAGCAAGAGAAAGAGAGAAAATATATAAAATCTGCATATGTACGACCAAAAGTTCAAGCGAGCGTAAAAAAAGATCCTTTTAGTGTCCAAGCATGTCATTGCCAAGTTCAATCAAATTCTCATCTTTAGGATTACTAAGCCAGAAATCCTTAGGTCGAATCATCATTTTGGTAGCTTTAAGTGAATAATCACCAAGCCAATGTTCCCAGAAAATTCCATGATAATTTCTTGAATCACCACCAAGAGGCTCATCACGGTAAATTCCATTAAGATTTGATTCAGCACAGCTTGAAGTAAAAGTTTTCTTTGTTGAAATTTTTTTTCTTTGTGTCTGAAGTTTTTCTCACCTTTTGAACCACCAGCCAGATCCCATTGATTGTGCACATGGTACAGTCAAATTCGAGACGTCGTTGTTCCTGTCAAATGTGCTGAAAGGTTGATTATTATGATAGAGAAATGAGTCGGCGATTGAACCCCGATATTCATCAACACTCAACGCGTATTTGTGTGTTTCTGATTCTACCCTGAAATTTCCATATTCCACCCACACATGATTATCTTTAAAGTCTTCGAGAACAATACGTAACACCATATGTTGGTCGCATGTTAACCTGTCATGGAGAATCAGAGCTCTGTAAACAAATCCCTTTTATAAATCTTCAAAGTCTTACTTGTGAATGAATTCATTTCCAAACCAAAAATCTCTCGAGAGATTTCCAAATCCCTTCTTGTAATCAGCCCACGATCTGTTGAACATCTCAGGCGGATTGAAGTTGTCTCGTTTCTGGATAATCGTCCATGCAGTACCTTCAGTTGAATATTCACAATACTGTTGGTTCAAATCTCTTCCGTAATCATTAAGCTCACGTTCTTCACCGAACGTGTAAACTCCACTTCTTCCAGTCGTTAGTTGAAAACAGTTTGTTTTATGCGGTTGAAAATATTCTCGCGAAAAAGAAGAGAAATAAATTAATTTAATCTTCTTTTTATTTACTGAAACCTTTCAGTTGCGTTTTTTGTTTTTCTTCATTCATCTTACCTGCATTGTCTAAAGTTTCTTCATCGAATTCAGAACTTCCACCACTTCCATCAAAATCATTCAAGCGTGCTTTTGCATCGGAACTATATTTTCCCTTTGGGGTGACTTCTGATGCTTCAACAGCTTTTATCGCTTTTTCCGTTCGTTTTAACAAAGTGTTTGCATTGTTAGTAAAGGTAAGAATTTCATGTTCTGTACTTTTACAACATGTTAAAAGCTTTTTAAATTGATATGAATTTGTATCGAATATTCGAATGGTTCTTTCGTCAATTTGATTAGCGAGATTTGTGATAACATCGAGAGCTTTTTCTTGTTTCTTATTAAGATTAAACGACTGCTTGATTTCTCTCGTGGGAAACTTTTCTAGATTATTGTTAACTTTCATCATCAATATCTTGAGTGACGTTGATTCATCATTGAGTTCAGTTGACGAAGTCTTTGATCCTTTGATGGGATCCATTTCACGATCCAATCTTGTCAAACTACACGAGTTTGCGAGAAGCTTTTGTATTTTTGTCAATCTCATCAATATTTCTGTCTGTTCGAAATCTTCTTGACTCCAGCTCTTAGTACCCGATGGTTCTGCGTTCTTAGCATGTTTTTGCTTCACTGGTGCTCGATGAGTTTCCAACATTGATTTCGTTATTTCATGTAACTTCTCATTTATCAAATCCGTTTTCTCAAACATTTTTTGAACCTTGAAGTCAGTATTTTGCAATTGATTTTCGATGACGGGCAAGTTCTCTAGGCTTTTTTTAAGAATATCAATTTTCCGATCTGATGATTTGAATTGTTCACTCCATGAGCTTATGTGATGACGAAATACATCCCAAATTTGAGCTTTTTCTTGTAAAAATTTCATATTTGCATCTAAATTATTCATCGTTTGCATGATGTTAGCAATTTTGTCTTCCACTTTCGTCACATAATGAAGATTAAAAGCTTCTAACTGAAGTGATAACTTTGTAATAGCATCTACAAATCTGCCATCGTGAACATCATTCGAGCTTGTCAGAGCATCTATCGTAAAAGCTTCGACATGTTGATTAGATTGAAACGACAGATTGATGATGCTTAGAAAGATAAGCAAACAATGCTGTTGATTGTAGAATAATGATTTAGGTATAATTAATTAAATTCTTTTCAATAAAAAGAAGGAGAATAACATTTGGTTTAGACAGTTTTAAAACATTTATACTTCATAAAGTTTTAATTAAATCAATTTGTTAGAAAGCTTCACACTAAACACTTCTTCACATCTTCATCTTCAATTAAAAAATATATCAATAAAATTAATTAATTACACGCTCAATTAGATTCAAGTGATGTCGAGACAACAAATAAACACGAAACTTTAATCATCACATGAATATATGTATATACATTTAATCTACCATTTAATTATGTTCATGATGAAACGAAATGCGAGGAACAAAAAAAATCGTTTTGTTTTACTCACACAATTCATTATCTTAGACAGCAAAATTATCTTCAATGTTTATAAACAATTCTTTAATTTGTTTTGATTTCCTTGTCGGAATTACCGCTTACGAAAATGTGTTCACTCTCTTAACGATTAAAATAAGAATTCGCACCGGTTGGATTAAAGAACGGGAGACGACTGAGAAAACAAAGCTGGAAATTTTCTATTAAATATACGAAAAGTTTGAGATGACCACTCTCAAAATTAGATGCGTAAAGACGTCGCTCTCTATTAATTGAGTATAATAAATGAAGTTATTTTAAATGACGGGAGAAATTAAATTTAGATCGTTAATTATGGTATAATCTTCTTCTTCAAAGCGTCATAAAATTAATTTGTGTGATGAATAAATTATGAATCTGTTAAGGGTCAGTTGGGGTCGGCCAAGTTTGGGTTTGTTATGAGGTTAATAGTTAATCGCAACAAAAGTTAAAAAAGGGATAGTTTGATAGTGTTAATTGGACAAACAATGTAATTTATAGTTAAGGGTAAAAGGTTGAAATTATGTACAACATGGAAAGCTCTCAGGTGCATATGAATATTTATTCGAGTTTTTAATCAAATCCTTTTGTTTATGTGCATGCGTCATTGGTTGAATTTTCGATTAATATAAATTGCAAATACATAACAATGATGTGAACATATTATTTTCCATAAACATATGGAGACAGAACGTCTCATTGCTTCGTGGTGCATCAAAACTATGAAAAAGGAAATTTCTAAACAATAACGGTTTAAAATATTTCGAATTTTGTGTCTCTGCTAAATATTGTGATTTTAGTACTTTGACACCCTGAAATCAAAAATTGTGTAATTGTGTTGGTGAACGTTTACATAAATGTTAGTCGATTTGTTTGTTTACATCTTATTGCATCAAAAATTGAACAAGGAAAAGTCATAAGTTGTTAGTTAGATTTCGAAGCTATGGTATCAGAACACTCAAAATTAATTAATTTAATAGATAAGTTGAAAAGAAATTGGGATCAATGTGAAAAAAATAGTCCTGATGTCTTCCGCTATAAGCTAAATGTGACAAATGAAAAGGTTTTAGATGGAAATTTCAAGTTTTACGTTCAGGTATGTGAAGGTTTCTCAGAATTTCCTTAGTTATGATATAATTAACGAAAAGTTTAATTATAGCTTAATAAAGATCGAGCAATTAAAAGACGCAAGCCTGAAAAATTTGATTCAATCATCCCACCTTTCAATCCCAACGAATTCAACTTTAATAAAGTTGATAAAAGAGAAATTTTAATGGTTGAGGAAATTAATGGATCTCCAGTTCTGTTTCTTATTAACAACAGTCCTCTTACAAAATATCATTTGCTCATTGTGCCTGATGTAGAAGGAAATCATCCTCAAGTAATGACACGACAATGTTTAGAGTTAGCGATTGATGTAATGAAATCATCAAACGATAAATCAATAAGACTCGGTTACAACTCTCCAGGGGCTCTTGCAAGTGTCAACCACTTGCATATTCACTTACTTAGTTTAGACAAAGAGCTTTGGATCGAATTTGTTGTGAGATGAAAAAAGATTTTTTTTTATTTCTAATTTTAAAACTTTTTATTTTCTAGGAATTGAAAAATGTCGCTTCAAATCTTTTTAAAATTAATGACTCAAAATTTCCTGTAAAAGGTTTTTGTATGATTGCGAAAGAGACGAAATCTGATGCTGAAAAGCTGAGTAGAATAATTGAATATTGCTGTGCAAATAAAGTTCCTCATAATATGTTCTTCACAAAATCAAGAATGTCTGATGACATTAGAATATTTTTCTATCCACGAATGTTGGGAAATTTCGGTGCTGAAAAGGTTTACACGTCTCTCCTTAATGTAGCCTTCTGTGAACTTAGTGGCTACATCCCCATTGGAGATGAGAATCTTTACGAAACAATCAATGAAAATTACATTATCGATAGGTTTAATCAAGAGATTCAAAATGTTTGTGATATCATTGAAAATGACTTAATTAAAATCATGAAAGACTTTGAATAAAGAAATCGAAAATTTACATGAAAATTGTTAACAATTAATTTAAGTTTCAATTATTTTCCATTATTTCTTACGAACTACTTTTTATTCCTTTCAGATTATCTCAGATTATTGCAAAAATGTTCAACAATCAAAACCATTCTCGCATATCATGATGGAACTTTTCAAGCGAGTTGCAAACGATCCAAATTTCAACCAATTATCACAAAAAGATGAAAAGCATAACAAAAATCGAAGAAATCATTTGATAAATTCAACATCGATAAACAGCGATGGTCACAAGTGAGAAAAACTTTATAAAGGAAAATGAAATTCATTCGAATAATAACAATAAAATCTTTTCAGAAGTGATACGGATTCTGGTCGATCATCAGACTACCGAAGCGATGACAATTCTCTTCAAAAGAAACTCGCACGTATGAATGAAGAACCAGTGAAATATTTTTCACTCCCACGTCCGAAATACAACAGAAAATCAGAAAACATTCCAGTTGAAATCCCGAAAATCAAATATCGATCAAATGCTGAAGTTTTCAGACAACGACGAGTTGGTGGCAGACGATTCACCGTTGACATAACTTCAAGTGAAGTTGATACAGCGTTGGCTGATGTCGGCCAACAAAAGCCTTTATCTCGATCAATCAGCAATCTAAATAAACCAAAATATGACGAGATGAACTTTAAAACTCTTCCAAATATGAAGTTGGCTAAGAAAGAGTCAATAATTGAAGAAGATGAAAGTGACAGACCAAAAGGACCGGAATTTATAGTCAACTCAACTGCAGAGATTAAAACAATTGACATCAGCGATATGAAGGTAGATGAAAAATATTTTAATTATGATTATTTTTATCTCAAAAGATTTCATTTTAGTGTGCAAGTAAAGGCATTGTCAGTGTGCTTCTTCTCAATGGTCGGACTTACAACATTTCGTGCAATCCACTTGCAACAACAACTCAAATGATCTTCGAAGCAATCATCAAATCCGAGCAAATTCAGGAAAATTACATCCTCGGTTTGTGTGCTTTAATTGGTGGTGATTTTGTTTTCCTTCCTATGGACTTGAAAGTGTATAAAGTTGCACCACAAGTTTGGATTCAATCAACAACTAAGAAGGCCAATGATGAGATAAAGAATTCAATCTTTTCTCTCTACTTGCGTGTTAAATTATTCCTTCCAACATTGAGAATAATTTCAATTGAGTCACGTCATACTTTGTTCCTTCAATTACGAAAATCAATTCTTGAGAATCACATTGTTTGCACTGATGATGATTTAATTACACTTGGCGGTTTAGCATTGCAAGCTGAAGTTGGAAATTTTCAAGATGAGGTGAGTTCTGATGTTCTCAAGCATTAATCAGTTTAATTAACATAAATTCTATTTTGAAAGATGAAGCAAATTGAATATTTCACAATGTCACATTATCTACCCGATGGAGTTTATCAACAGAATAAAGAGCTTGGAAAATATTTGCGCAACTCTCATTTTAGCAAACGTGGTTTGCATCCGAAAGAAGCTGAACTTAATTTCATCAGATATGTTCAAGAGATGCGTGAATATGGCATTCATTACATAAGCGGCGTCTGGACACGTGATGACAAAATTGAATTAAATGTTTACATCGGCATTGGATTGAATGGCATAAAAATCTTTGAAAGAAATGTTGGAGGTGGAAATGTCAGCAGAAATAAAACAACAAGAAAGTGCAATAAACGATTAATTTATGAAGAGTTTGATTGGCTTGAGATTGAAAATATTTGCTTTTCAAAACAAATTCTTTGCATTGTGGTTCGGAAAAGCAATTTGAGATTAAACTTGGGATCTAAAGAGAAGACAAGATTGAAGTTTAAAATTAAAATGGACAGCAGAAAGTGAGTTTCAGTGTTTCCATTGCATTGATTGAAGATTTATTGAAATTTTCCTTCCATTTCAGATCATTTTTCGCTTTCACAATCGCTTCACATCATCATCAATTTTATATGAAACTTCGCAACAGTTTCGTTTCAATCAAATCAATTGCAGACGAGCTCAACATTCCTTTAGTCGATGAAAGTTTTATTCAACCAAATGTCAATATAAAAATTGATAAGTCATCAAAAACGAGTGGATTGAGAGTTAGAAATCTCAAGAAGTCAATGTTAAATGACCCTCGACTCTTGAAACTTAAGGATCGTTTCATTAGACGATCAAAATCAACTGTCTGTGACTTTAAAAGAACAACTGAAGAAACTGCAAATGAAAATAATCAAAACAAAGAAAACGAGCGACCACAATTTCCTTCAATGATTGACTTAGCTGTTAAATCACCGTCAGTTACTCGTAACAAAGTAAAAATGGGCACGCGAGTCTTTTCAGCTTCATATTTAAACAAATCCTTCGATAGTTTAAGCGAAAACCAAACAGAAATAACTCGTGTTGATTCATGGGGCGCTCTCTGCTTAAAGGCGCCGGATGCTTTCGATGAAACACCGGAGGAAGATGAGAAAGAAAATGATTTCTTAGATAAAGATAAGGAAGAAGCTTATGTAGTCGGTAAGTGATTGTTGTAATCAATATCATGAAAACTCTCTTCATTTCCATCCCATTTAGAGTCGAGTATTAAAAGCATCAATATCAACAACAACTTTTCAATGCCAAATGAAACAATGTCGCAATCACTCCTGGAGAAGTTCGAAGACATATCATGTACTGATGACCGCGTTTTATCACAAATCACAATTGTTAAAGATCCAGTCTTCTCATCTGATAAACTGAACTTTAAATCACAATCACTTCGTAATCTCACGACATCAAATGTCGATAATCTGATAACTGGATACTCGATGGGAATCTCAATTGTTCAAGGAAATTCCGATAATTATGTTTATGTTAAAGAACTTGTCAGAAACGGTCCTGGAGATAGAAATGGAATTTGCGTGGGTGATCAAATCGTATCTGTTGATGGAACGTCATTGCTGAATCTGCCCTACGATGAAGCTCTTCAAATTCTTCAGAAAAGTGGAAAAACTGTCACACTCATCGTATCGCAGGTTTTCACCCGAAAACCACTTAAAGAAAAGCAAAGTTTTGATGATGGAAAACTTTCCTTCGAGTCACCTACAAAGAAATCAATTATCTCAAACCTTATAACGACGCCGTCAAAGAGTCTTCCGAACTTAATGAATTCTAAAGATTATCAACTTCCAAAGGTAAGACGAAAGCTTGCGTCTATTTAAAAGTTTCGCTTGAAATCGAACCCTTTTTATAAATAACCAACGACAGTTGATACTTTTTCTTTCCCTTTTTTATGTTACTCTCTTTATTTTGCTATCCTATAAGCTAAACTTAACATTTTTGTTTTCATTGGACCTTTCTTTACTTAATGTAGATTGTTGCTATCATCCCTAAAGAGAATTTAGTAATTCCGAGTCAGAATAAAAAGACGAGAAAGTACATTGGACCCACAAAGTATCCGGTTACGCCATGCCGTAAAGAAAAGGATTTGAAACTAACCATCTCGCCCAATTCCCATAAGACTCATCTTTCGCTTCCAACCAACGATTTGGACACTTTAAACATTTAAAGCACATTAATAAATGAATAATCATAAACAAGAAAAAAAGGTCACTCAAGTAAGTTTGACTGAGCACGATGTGGACAAATTGACACATGAGAAACATTATCAACTTATAATAATCTTCACAAAACGGGAAATTTTCACGAGAATTCATTGATTTGATTTTGACACACATCTACACGACTTAACAATGAAGATTAATAAAAAGATTAAATATTTGAGAAAAAAATAAAAATTGGAAAAAATTGTTTTATTATTTTCAAAATTTTTATTGGATGAGTTCGTGGAAGAATTTTTGAAGAAATTAATTGAAGCTCATTTTAATTAATTTTCAATTTTAGAGAAAAAAATTGAGCGGACGTTTGTAATTAAACTTCAATTAATTATGAACATGAAATATTTATTGATCTGAAAATCGCTTTTTCATCATTACAAGGATCTCCAATATTTAATATTCATAGAATTCTCTCGTCAAATTGTTTTTCTATTCATCGAATTAAAACGAGTTCATGTTCATCGATTTAAGTTGTCCGTATGGCAAATGTCAATGTTTTTTTAAACTTATGGCATACCTATGTCCGATTTAAATGCGCCATTGCCCTGTTGTGTTATTCGGGTATTCATCGAATTAAAACGAGTTCATGTTCATCGATTTATTTCTTCTCAATCGAGTCACGACTTTATTGGCTTCTATTTAAAACTGTTGCTGATTAGTTTCATAACACAAACTTTGCTTCCAATTTCCATCAATTTCTACTTCAAACAAAGTTTTCTCATCTCTTATGTTGCTGTTCATTTATTCATTTCTCGACGATACTTTTTCCTCTTTCTTTCAAATCGAAAAATAATGGAAAACAAACGAATAACAAGCGGAGTTTACTGAAATGGAAATTAAATGAAGAAACAAATTCTTTAACTCATGACAACCAACAGCAGTAGACAACAACATTGGAAATAGAACAAAAACAGAGAAAAAGGAAAAACAATTTTTCGCGACTTTTTCATTTCATTTTTTATTCGTTTTTCTTTCAGTTTCATTTGAGTGTTTTTACAGACAGGACGGAAGACGTTAAGGACGGGAAAGAAATTAAGTTTTATTAAGTTTTTCGTTTTGTTGTTTTTGTTGGAGGCCGAATTGACATTCAGAGGATTTAAAAACAAAAATAATGGACTTTATAAAAAGTAAGTCGAAGACAAGAAATTTCACTCAAGAAAGTTGATCCGAATGAATGTTAATTCAATTAGCGTTGCTTTCCACATGGCGAACATTTCATTCTTTCCGTTAACGATTTTTCTTTTTCTGTTCACGTTTCCAATCTTTACTTTGACATTTTATTTGACACTTAACAAGATTGTCAAAATTGAGATGAAAAATCATCATTTCTTCTTTTGTTTCACTTCTTCTTGAAGCTGTCATTTCACTTAAGGTTAAAATGAACATAAATTAAGACTTTGACGCATTGTTATCGATTTTCCATTCAGTTTTTCCACATTTTTTTTCTATCATCAAACAAATAATCCGCTTGCATAATATATGAAAAAATGTTTTAAATTATTTTAGATTATTTGCCATTTTCCTCAATTAAATTACCAAAAATGAGAAAGTTACGACAATGGAGTCAAGATTGCTTTGCAAACATAACTCAATTTACAGGAAGGTGCAACAAGAATGATAATAAGAATTCAAATCTTAAATCAGAATCGACTTATGATGAAAGAAATTTCCCGACAAAAGGAATCTCAACAATTTCATCAGCAATACGTGAACAGAAAATTGACCCGAAAAAAGATAATTTCGGACTTTATGCTTTGAAATGCGACAGAAGGAATAGCACAGCAAATGCACGTCGAGGAATTCTTTTGAATCTTTCTTCAACTAACAAAGTTAGAACGAAAGTTGAAATCAACAGTTTTCAATCTGTTGAACAGAAACACGAAGTTTTCCAATCGTGCGAGAAACTAATGAATGCAAATGGGGTCATGTACGATGATGCAACATGTTCCGTAAGCGGAAGTGAACAAAATGTTTCAATTGCACCACCACCGCCTCCCAGAAGAAAGAAGCGACCACCAACAGTTCAACAAATTAACACAAATTCAAAGCCAATAAAAAAATTGAACATAAAACAAGGAAGCCAAAGTTTCTTGAAGTCAGATTCCATCGACAAGAATGAGAGTGGACTTTATAGAATTGTAACATCAAATGCAGAAGTTGCAAAGTTTTCAATCGAACAACCGAGAGAAGAAGAACATGTCGTGATGGTAGTAAAGACAAAAGTTCAAAATGCTATAGCAACGAAAGCAAAACCCGTGCAGCAACAAGTGGCAAAGGTCAAATCTTATGAGTTCAACAAACACCAACGAACTTCAAGCATTGGAGACATTCCTAAGCCACATTTTACGAAGCGTAACATGTCTGGTGACATAAGTGGTTGTTCATTTAAGTCAGAACATTCAATTGATATCTTTCAATCTAATAAAATAATGGACCAACGAAAAGTATTCGATGAATTTGACATTCTGTTTGATAACACGAAGAAAGAATCTTGTGAGAAAATGTCTGACCGCTCAGAAGATGCTACAGAAGCATCTGAGAAAGTTAATTCAATAAAAAATTTATCTTCATCTCTATCGTCTTGTAGCGATAGTGAAACAGACGACAATATTTATCCCCAAACGTCAAAATTTATCGTACCGATAAAATCAGAAATTACAGAGGAAAATTTCACCATGAAAACTGTTTCGGAAGCTGAGAACGCTTTGGTGTCATCACCACCCACCGCATCACCAACAAGAAATGAAGAAATTTCTTCAAAACCAAAAATCGTTTATGAGCAACCGAAACAACCACGGAATGTTGTTAAAAAGAAAATTATTTATTATGATGACAAAGAAGAGCTGAGGCAACTTATCATGAATCAAAGTCAATCGACAACAATTATTAACAATCATTACAACTCAACATTATTCCCAAAAGCGGAAGAACAACAAAGTGATAATATTCAATTTTTATCCGAGGGCAAAATGCCAATAATCTTCACTCCTAAGAACATTAAAGATTCACCAGACCAACAGTTTGGTATGAATGGTAACGTCATTACTTCTGGAGATTATCAAGATTCAAACATTAAACAGAAATCAAAAAACATGACAAACAGCAACAGCCTTCGAATCTTTTCAAATAAGGAAAATTTTGTATTCAACTTGTAAGCTCAATTTATTTGATATGCTTCAATGTTTATTTAAATGCTTTAGATAAGATGACAATTACAACACTTAAATATCCAAATATTGAAATGAAAATGTTTCAATGTTAATTTTAGTAAGAAAGTAACATTGAAATGTAATGTAAGTTTATATTTAAATTGCTTTTTTTTTTATGAATTGATGTGATGAAAAGATTAAGTAAGTAGGTCAAGTGATGTAAGTTATAAATGTTTCTATCTAAACAAAAACAGTCATATGTATTCAGAAATGTCTTTGAAGACAGTTGGGAATGTTCCAAAGATGATATTTAATTATTAATAAATATTCTAATAAGTTTTTATTGTGAGCATAAAGTTTGAATAAAAAATCATCACATCGTCGTTCTAAATTGCAAAGACGTGAAAATTGAAAATGAAGCACTTCAATGAATTTAATTTTCTTTTTTTATATCGCCTTTATTGGCCTCATGAGGTGTTTGAACTAAAATTTGAACGTTTTAGAACATAAAGACTTAAATTTATATTAAGAATTCATCGAATTTTTACATGAATGTTTAAACAAATAAATAAAGTTTGATTTAGAGATGTAAACTTAGATAGTTGGAAGCTTGTCATAAGATTATAATAAAATATTTATCAAAAGAAGAAATAAAATTAATTCATTTCATTGTTGATGAAACTACTTCCAGTTGAAAACTTTTCTTATTCGATATGCGGATTGCGGTTGCAACAAAAACTTTCTCTAGCAAGATTACAGCAAACACGTTATTCTCGTTTAGTGGTGGCATTTGATATAAACTTCTCGGTTGTCGTTGAAGTGTCTTAAAACTTTTCCATTGAAGTTTACGCCTGAGAAGCCTCAAAGCTTTACTGCAAAATCAGCGATTATTTAATTTTACGATTCTTTGAGATATATTTCAAACATTCTTACGATTTTTTAATACTTTCATGACTTTGAGTTATTTGAATTTATAGTGCAGAGATTTAGATACAAATTTATGGCATTATTCAAATTGTCAGTAATCTCGAAGTCTTTATCAACACATTCATTGTTGGATGCGAATAATTGTTCGAGATTTCCTATCTTGTCGAACAAATTTTCATCTACAGAATGAATTGAGTTGGAAGAAATATCCAAATATTTTAAGTTCATAAGATTTCCAAAAGCATTCGAATGTAAAGCTTTAATCTTATTATTTTCAATGTTCAAGTAGACTAATTTCTGTAAATTTTCAAAGATTCCGCTCTCGAAAGTTTCAAGTAAATTGTACTCCAAGTGCAACTCGTTAAGATTTTCTAAAGATGTGAAAGTGTTGAAGTTTAAAGTTCTTATCCGATTCGAATTTATTCTCAATACTCGAAGAGCATGAAGTGACGCCAAAGAGTCTGCTCTCAAACTTTCTAATTTATTACCAGACAAGTACAAAGTTTTAAGTGAGCGAAGACTCTCTGAAAATGTTCCGGATGGAATTTCACACAACTCGTTGTAACTTAAGTCAAGAAATTTTAAATGTGAAAGATGATTGAAAGTTTCATTTGTCACTGATGAAATTTGATTACGAGAAAAACTAATCCACGTCATGCTTCGACATTTCTCGAAAATTAAAGCTTCAAGTTTTTGAATTCTATTCATTCCCAAATCCAAGAATTCGATCTCAGCGCAATGTGATAAAGAATCTCGTGAAAATTCACTAAGTTGAACGTTCCTTAAGTTCAAATGCCTGGCATTCTCAAATATTTTCAGCAATGTTACTGGAAATATTCTTATAACTGAATCTGTTGCACAAATTATATCAACATCTTGATTGTTTTTCCCTTCATAATGAAAGAATTTAATTTCATCAAAATTTTCATTATCGACGTTAGTTAAAAACAATCCGTTTAATCTGCATGAGTACTTATCGTGTAAAGAAAACTCGAAAAGTTTATTATTCCAGTTATTAAAGCATTCATCAAGTGAAGGGAGAATTTCTGATGTTACATTGTTGACATTGAAGAACTCATCATCAATGCACAAGTTACCTCTTGCAAAGAGTATCTTCAAACTAGAAAGCATTTCAAATGTTTCCTTGTCAATGTCTTCGATTTGATTTCGTGCTATTTTCAGATTTCTCAACTTATTCGAATATCCGAAGACGTTCGCATTTAATCGTCGAAGTTTATTGTACGATATGTCAAGAATTTCAAGTTGGTTTAAGTGGGCAAAAGTTGAAGGCGCAAGTTTCATCAACTTATTACTGTTAAGCCGAAGTTCTTTTAAATTTCTCAATGGCGCAAAAATTTCATAATAAACAGTTTCGATTTGATTGTCATTCAAGAATAAACATTCAAGATTGTCAAGACCATTAAAAGTTCCCCGCTGCAGTTGATTTATTTCATTCATAGATAAGTTGATATACTTCAAAAGCTTGTTTTTATGAAACATTCCAGGAATAATTTCAGATATTTTGTTTCTATCTAACAAAAGCGACGTTAAAGCTGTGCAATCTTCCAACGAATCCACACACATTAAATTTATTTCGGCTGTGTTCATGGCAATTTGGGTTATTGAATTAAACTTTTTACAGATGGGAGGAAACTTCCCGAAATTTTTATAATTTCCTTGAACTTTTTTCACATCACTGTCACTTTTGAATTTGAGATGTTCTCCAAAAATTATTGATTCTTCATCAGATGCCACCGAATCGAAAACACTCAATGCACACATATATCCGTAGTATGAATTCTGTTCATATTTGCAAATGAAATTTGTTGCTGTTATTGCATTATTGAAGACAGCAAGGAATATTAAAATTATTTTTAAAAGCATTGCCAATCAAAGCAAAATATTGTTGTTTATATATCAAACGTCAAACGCCAACTGGCTCAAATTATGCGAAATTGACTGAACTCGATTCTTATCGCAACCAGAAGATAATGAATGAAATGCAAACGTAATTATTTCAAGTGAAGTTGATGTAAACAAGTAAATATTTTCCACTTGAATCAAAAAAGGAGAAATCAACTTTTTTTTAATAAAATTAATTTATTTCATCATGGCAATTGTTTCTGATTTATTTCATGAAATTGTTACCATAAAAATATTAATAAATCTGTTCACCCTCCCTCAATCGTGTCGTAATAATATCTACTCAGTTTCACGCTTTGCTTAGCAGCTCTGTGTTAACATAAAAGCAAAACATATTTTACATAAAAAATTATATTGACGTGATAAAAGATAAACTTTTCTACTTTGCCTCGTTTAATCATTAATCAGGGAACAATCAAAATCAAAACATTTTATTGTCGATCGTCAACAAGCCTGGTCGTAATAATAAAAATTTTTCAGCCAGATATTCTGTTTATTGAAATTTATTGTAAATCAATATTGATTTTACGTCATGAAGTCATTTCCATCGGAAGCGTTGAAAATATCTCCGTTGTTTAGGCATCCTTGTAAAAACCATTAAATTTAGATAAGAAAAACTTTGGTAATTTGCATCATGAGGAACATTTTATTTGCCAATTAAGGAAATTTAGAATTTAAATAGAAAAAAAACATTGTCATTGATTTTCAGAGTTTCCGATTCGATGGTCAAAGTTTCCGATTCGATGCTCAAAGTTTTTTCTTTCTTCATGTTGCGAACTAATGAAAAGAGAAATAAATTGTTTGGAAATTGTCCTCGTTAGTTGAATGGAAAGAAAATATATTACCACAGCATAATAAGCAATATTGCACATATTGTTACGGTTTCGAGCGAACTTCACATAACCGTCTTCACCCCATTGCGGACCTATGAGAGTGAAAAACATTTTACTGTACTTTATTTCATACTTCCTTGCAATGTTTGCTTACCCCATGAATTTTTAATCAGCCAATAGTCACCACCAACTACATTAAATTTAAGTTTAAAACTTTTCCATACATTTTGAACTCTTTCAAAACTTACCAGGATCAGTTCCATAACCAACTATCAGTACACCATGTTCAAGGTCAGTACAACACTCTGGCTCATAGTAGACTCCCGAAGAATAGTCAAAAAATGACTTTTCCATGCACATGACAGCTGAAACGGGACCAACTGTGGCTACAATATCCCTAAAGAATTAAATCCATGAATTTATAAGAAATATTTTCAGCAGAATATTTAATATCTACCTAAGCCAAGTCTCATTTCCTTTCAAAAAAGAATAAAAAAATTAAATTACTTTGAGATTAAAACGCAAGATTGCAAATTTACCTCTTGTTGGAACCAGGAACACTTGGTCTATAAATGGGTGTGTAGTTGCAACCGACATCTCTTTGTGATAAGTGCAGACGTCATCCTGGATGAACACAAAAAAAAAAAGGCACATGAAAATTTAGTTCATCCAGATACAATTATTTAAATGAGAATGTCTACCTCAGCAATGTATGGATATTCAAAATCACTGCTTACTCCATTTTCTTTTACATAATCTATTGCATATTTCGGCCACCCACAGCAACAACCGTAAGTATGTCTTTTGCTGCAATCGACCAGCTGTTGAGGTGAAACTGGTTCATCAGTTATATTCTTCCTTCTTAGAACGCCTTCGACGACACCAAGAGCACTGAAAGCCCAGCATGAACCACACCTTTGGAAACAATTTCTTTGATAAAGTTTTGGTAAGAATAATTAAAATAACTTTTTAAGCTAACCATGCTTGAGTCATAACTGGTCCAACTAAACCTTTTTCAACCCAGTTCACATAGTCACCCCCAGTTTGGAACTGTGGCAAATTGCGTGGAACTGGAGCTGAACGAGCTTCTGGTGGTTCTTTAATTCCTAACAAATGTTGTTTCTTTTCTTCGTTTGTCAAATCGGAATTCTCCCAAGTTTTAAGTTTGTATGTTTTCCTTCCTTCTTTAGCTTCTCCATTATGTTTGTCAATTTCAACTTTATTCTCTAAGAATTTTTTCATCGCTGCTTGTTTTTCTTCATCATTTAAATATTTTTTTCCAAATTTTTTACTCCAAGCTTTAAATTGATGCTCTTCTATCTCAACTTGTGTTCTTTTATGAGGTTTTGGACGACGACTTGCACAGCAGATATTCACAAGCAAGACAGATATAATCACTAAATGTAGATATAATTTCATATTGATACTTAACAAATTAGACGAAGAAAGAAAACTGAACGGTTGAAAGCTCGTTGGACCTTTTTTTATAGGATATAAAAATATTTTAAAAACACCTGTTAGATTGCATTATGAAGGCAATGTTTTCAGCTAAATTGAGCAAGAATAAAATTCCATTGCAATATCAATTCAATTGACTACGTGACGATTATTTAGTCAACCCCATAAGTCTAGAGAGCCCTGGGCTTGTACATGTCTAACATTTCCAAATTAAAGCTTTATGTTTATGTGTGAAGTGGTAGCTTCCAGGTGAATTTATGTTGTTATTTCATGTTTACATATTCTACACACCATCACATTCAACATAAAGAATTGACATGCCTGGGGATCAATTCTTTTTAAAGCGAAGGGTGACATGACGTAAAGTGATGACTTTTCTCTTAAAACTTACCTTGGAGCTTTGTAAATATTTGTCATCAACTTTAAACGGTGTCAAGATGAAATTTCATTAAAATTTCTTTCTCTGACAATTTAAAAATTTTTAGTTTTGATAAATGTTGAAACATGATGGAAAAATTAAAGTCATAAAATTATGTTTACATATGTTTTGAGCGATATATGTTTATTCCCAATAAATTTGGATTAATTTTCAGAAAAACCAAATTTGCATTTTCGTCATTTTAATTGAATTAATCTTTAATTACATTCGCAATTTACATTTTCATAAAAAGTTCAAAAAATATGAAAATTTAATTAAATTCAATTGAGTTTGTTGTTTGCAGGTTTTTTAAAACTTTTTAAAACAAATTTTCTACTTTACATATTTTAATGAAATTTATTTTTTATCTCTGGTAAGTTTCAGTGAATTTTTAAAATTTTTGGCTTTTCAACCTTTAAAAGAATGGATGCTGAGTGTTATCATTAAGTTAAAGTTGCTTTATAGAACAAAATCAACTGACTTCATTTAATGAAATCGTTTCTTCACTTTCAGTAAACTTGTTTTAAACTCAGCTCAGAAATTAATTTGAGGTCTTGGTTTTCTTTTGAAATTGAAGGCTCAGAATGTCTGATTACTTTTGACATGATGCTTTTCATTTTCTATATGGTGAACTTTTGTCTAGTGCCTGAAAATAAAATAAAATTACACAATAGAAAAATTAAAACGAATTTAAATTCTCTTACAGTTCCTTGGACCGACACTGAAGGGAACATAAGCATAAAGATTTCTTTCATTGTTGGTTTCTGCTTTAAATCTCATTGGGTCAAACTTCAAAGGATTTTGATAAATTTCTGGATTTCTTCCCAGGAAATACGGCGCAATTGTAGCCGCTACATTTTCTGAAATTATTATGTCACCAACTGATATTTCTTCTTTATTCTTCTGACCTTCAAACTTCTTTAAATTTGACACGAATAACTCTCCATGACGATCCACATTTTCAGTGAATTGTTGAAGAATATTGAAATGGAAGGCTGATGTAATAATTCTTCGTCTTTGATGCCACTTCGTAGTTATTTTGTTCGCTACCACAGAATAATAAAAAATTAAATCACAAAAATATACGCAAGAATTTCTATGATTATTTGTATTGATTCAAATGAATCTAAGTCTGAGAGAATTCTAAATGTCACAGTTAAATTTGTAGAAAACTTTTACAAATAGTGATGATTGGCACTTCACTTTTTAACTTTCTAGTAATGGTTAAGGTTAAATTAATTTCAATAAATATGTGACCGGTTGTTTATTTACATCTACAATATTTTTCATCAATTTGTTTAATACAAAATTTATCTTTTCTAATTTATGTTCCAATTAAAAATTCTTAACAAACATATTGGAAATGCTTTGATGTGTTTCTGCTGCCACATATTTCAATGTAAACAGGCAAAATGTTTCATTAAACTTTGTAAAACTTTCCAAGTCTGACATGTGCTAACTTTTCTAAGTTAGACCAAGCGATAAATTTGCAGAGTGTATTTGTTTGAACTACAAAGTGATACTTTTACATTTGAAATTTAATTCAACCCCCACACTTAATTACAATTTTGTTGTAGCTGCTGCTTATTAAACATTTAACACAACAGAATTAAGTTTACTCCAATGAATGCCAAATATCCATTTTCATTCCATTTTGATATTTAAATTTGATACAATTTTTGAACATGAAGCAAAAATCTTTAGAAATGTCAACCTTTAGTATTATGATGTCAAAGTCCTTTGACGTTTGATTTCATGTGAGCTTTTTCAATGTAAGTAATCTGCTTATATACAACATTGAAATGAAATTGAATATATTTTAATTAAATTTGCTTCGTAATGTTATCACCGCAATAAATTGCTTTGCTTTAATCTTTATTGACATTACTTCGTTTAAATATCAAGACAAGCTTTAAGGTAATTAAATTTAACTTATTTCTATGCAGATATTATTTTTAAATAAATTATACAACAGAGCTTTATCAAATATTGACAAAGACTGAGAGACTGACATTGTCTATCATGTACCTGAACTCGAACAACATGAGGAGCACAATAATGAATGTTCAGAAGTTCTATCTAAGATATTTATAAACAAAATAAACTCGTTGAGTAAAATTTCAAAACATTTCCTTGAAAAACTGAAGCATTCATGTCATTTCAATGCTTTCTTAGATCGGTAATTTGTTATCCGCTTTTCAACTTCCTTCCTTGTTTTGAACTTTCAGTCAAGTTCACTGAATCGTAAATATTTCAAACAAACTCTCAAAGCATCATGTTTGGTATCGATGTTGTGTCTCTTCCTTCTAGCAAAAAGAGCCTTTGTTGACTCAATGTTCCTCTCAAGTTTTAAACGGAACTATAAAGCAAATGTTGGTGAATATTAAAGCAGATAGAAATAAATACAATTTAGAAAATGAGATATTATTTCAACCATGATGGAGAAAATAAGATGAAAAATTTATTATTCCTAAGCATAAACATAAATAAAGTTACCACATTTTGAAATTCACAATAGAAGAGATCACAAATGACTTGATGATTAATCAACTTGAAAGCATTTGAAACACTCAATGGAAGCAAAATGATAACGAGAAACAAAAAGAAGTTTTATCGTCGTTGTTTTCAGCTACTTAAACTTTCGAATTATCTTGAAAACCTTTCCTCGAACACTGTAAATATTTGCTTTTGCCTAAAAATGATGTCAAGAGTAAAGCTTCCTCAAATTTATCCTCTCACTTTTTAAAAACTTTTGTAAAGCTTGATTTATTTAAGCTCTGTCAACCGGAAGAGAGAAGCCTCTCAAGATGTGAATTAAATTTAAACATCGTGAAAGTGTCGATACGGAGGCAAGATTATGAACCCTTTCAGTTGGAGGACAATTAAAGCGTCTTCCAAAAGTTTTATTCAATTATTTGTTATTCTGCTACTAAGGTGGGAAGAAAGTTTATCTTTAATAATAAGAATTCATCACAAGACGAAGTTTTGAATTCTATTTTTGAAAAATTTCTTAACGTTAATTACGAACATTCTTCCAAAGATTCTTTCCATCTTCTTATGTTTACTGAAAAATAAGAAATTTTCTTTAAATTTATTTTTATTCTTCATTATTCGCCTCATAAGGTTCATGTGTTATTATATTACATCTAGACTTGAGTAATGAATCTTGTTAAACTTATCAAAAGCTAAACGAAAGTTTATTCTTCTCTCAGCTTTTCTGTAAACAAGCCAAATAATGCCAGAAGAAGAAAGTTTGTTAGTAAAACAAAATCATGCATTTCATCCCATGAGATAAAGTTCAAAATATTTACAATGTTTTTCAAGTTGGGATTTTCCGGAAAATTATTTTTAATGGGGACTCAACATAAAACTGTGAACATCATTTTCTTCAAAGACTGAATGTAGTTTGATGCATAGTTTGATGATAGTTTTCGTAATGATGATCATCATCATAAAATGAATCAAAGAAAACATTTCCTTGTAACATCATTTGCTTTCTTATTCTCTCTTTCATGTTGACCTGTCAATGGAAATGACCAAAGAATTACCTAATTAAGGCATTGTTGAAAATTTCAACTATATTTAAGATTCAACCACAAACGGAGATTAATGAATTTGTTAATGAATGTAAAAAAGTAAATCAAAATATCCATTTAATTTAATTGCTTCAATCACTTAGTCAAGAGTATTAAGTAATCTTGACCACAACTCGTAAATCTTTTCTCTCATTGAATCAGCTTTAAGACTAGAAAGCTAGTTTTAATGTAATAACTAAGATAAGACTCGCTATAAGAACAATAGAAGAGCTTTGAAAATTTTATGAGATATGATGAGGATAATTGCAAAAGTTTTGTAGCTTTATTTCTTTTTCCCTTCAATTCCCAAACATAGACCTGGAGTTAAGCTTTTTCATATAAAAAGTTGTAAATTACAACAACATTTAATATTTATTGCAAAAGTAAATTCATGGTATTTAATAATAAATGTCTTCCTGTAGACAGATAGTTTTTAATCAAAAGATGCGGAACGATGCTTTATTTAATGGAATATGAATCTGTACATATGATGAATGGATTACAAGGACACCCACACCGGATAGCGCCTAATTTTTGGCATTCGTAAGCAGATTTTTTTTGTGAAAAACTCGTGATTGCGAAAAAGATTTCTTTATTGCCAAAACCTTCGTGATTTCATCGTTTTGGTGCGTTTCAACTTAAAGGTGAGCAACAAAGTCACTTTAATCTAATCATCAATCAACTTCATCTCATCCATTTAATTGAATGTGATTTATTTCGAAAGCTGCTTTATAGCGCTATGTTTTCTTGACGATTGTTTATATCATTTGGGTATTTATAGTTATTTCTTTTTTGCGTCTTCTCTTCAAACGTCATAAATGTAAACATTCAAGATTTTTTTTTCTCTCGCGAGTTTTCACTCATCTCGCAGTAGAAATAGTCAATGTAAGTTTCAGGTAAAGTTTTTCTTCGGAAATTCCATTATGCATGAGAGAAATTATGTGAAAACACGAAAGTTTTAATTCTCAATCCTCGCCATTCGATTCAACTCACGTGCCTAAACTAACTCTCACTCTGACTAAGACAACTCTTGGTTTGTACGTATTAAGTGATCATCTGGTGGTTTTCTCAGATTTGCCCACTGATGTTTTCCTCTTCTCACAGTTATTTTTTCTTTTTCTTATTTTTGAGGGAAAAATTACACAATCCTAAAAAAAACACGAAAAATTTTATTTTTGGTTCAGACGAGTTTTTGATTTTTACAAAGAGCAAGCTAAGTAATTGTAGGTCCATTTTAAAGATTTACCTGGTGTTTTGCTGGTTTGCTGCTGCTTCAATTTTCCATCCCAGGAACGACATTTTCCTTGTTAAGAGCAAATGGGTTATCAAAGTGTATCAAATGAAATTGTTCAGTGAGTGCAATAAAAATAAATTTTATTGTGACTTTTTTATGTGTTTATTGATATGATTTCAATCTTTCAATCTTTAATTTTCTTCGATTAAATATCATTAAAAACATAAATAAGCTCGTTATTTTAACATTTATGTATCAACATGAAAGATTTCTTGATAAATTTCTTCACATTTTAATTTTCGTTTTGCTTGAATGAATTTTATATTCCAAAAGAAAAAATTTCTGTTTTCGGAAATATTTAACATATTTAAAGAAATTGCATAAGTTATAAGCCAAAAATAATTTTTAAAAATAATTTTTGCTCATTCTTTTTTTGGCGATTTTAATTTGCAATAGATAAAAATATTTTCCATATTTTTGGCAAGGTGGGTGTAGGTAAGCGATCGTTAACGAGTGTTTTCTCCCTTGAGACAAGCTCAGCGTAATATTGAGAATGATTTCATTTCTTTTAAATTTCACACAACTATTGAGTGAATTTCTTCCAGAATTTTCATGTTTCTAAATGAGAAAAGTTAATTCATCGAATTAAATGTCCATAAATTTCTTAAAAGAAAAATAAACTTTGAGACTTTTCCGTTCGCGTTTTTTTTCAAACGCCGATCACCTCATTAAAATATTTTCATACACACTCAGACGAAAACTCCTTCCCATTAATCTCTCACGAGAGTTTTCTTCTTCTTGCAGTTTGGAGATCTTCACATGTATTTACTGAACATTTTCTTTATTACTTTTTTCTAATTTTCCCATTACGATTTTCTTTTCTCTCTTTCATCGTCAATTGACGTCATTTCAAAGTGTTTATCTTAATGATTCATTAACATTTCATTGTTTTTGATAGATTAACAGAAAATGAAATTATTGGATTTAAGCGTCAAGAACCTGGATTTGCGACAAAAGCCATTCATGCTGGACAAAAACCAGAATTGTGGAAATGCAGGTTGGTGAATGAAAACTTCTAAAAGAATATTTTAATGAATGATTGTTGATTTTTAGATCAATTGTTCCACCAATTTATATGACAGCGTCATACGAAAAACAAGACTTGGAATCCGGCATGACTGGCTATGACAATCCAACAAGAACCATTGTCGAACAAACGTTAGCAGCTCTTGACAACGGAAAGCATTGTCTCACATTTCCTTCTGGAACAGGTAGTCAAATGGCATTCATATCAACTCTTAAATCAGGCGATGGCATCTTATGTGGCGATAATATTTATACGGGTACGATTGGATTATTTCGTGAAATTGCAGCTGACCTTGGAGTTCAAGTTGAGTTCATTGATTTAACAAATCTTGAACAACTTAAAAGCTCACTGAAGTCTAACACAAAAATGGTTCGTTCAATAAATTTCTCGAGTTTTTTTTGTTCTTGAAAATTGCGAATATTTTAAAATATTCCAGATATGGATGGAGACACCAACAAACCCAATGATGATTATACAAGATATTCGTGCTATCGCCGATATTGTTCATAATGAAAGTAATGCAATACTTGTCGTTGACAATACACCATTAACAAGTTATTTTCAACGTCCTCTCGACTTTGGAGCTGATGCCGTTGCTTATTCACTCACGAAATTTATGAACGGTCATAATGATGTCGTCATGGGATCAATTTCAACGAACAATCAGGAGCTTTATGAGAAACTTAAGTTCACTCAGAACATTACGGGAATTGTGCCTTCACCTTTCGATTGCTATTTACTTTTTAGAGGCTTAAAAACGTTGTCATTGAGAATGGAACGTCATTCAGAGAATGCTATCAAAATTGCACGGTTTCTCGAAACTCATCCAAGAGTTAGCAAGGTTCTTCACCCAGGATTGCCTTCTCATCCACAACATAAATTGGCACTTAAACAATCGTACGGACACTCAGGGAGCTTATGTTTTTACATAAAAGATGGAACTTTGGAAATGACAAGAAAATTTCTTCTAACGTTGAATGTGTTTATGTGGGCTGACAGTTTAGGTGGCTGCGAATCATTGGCTCAAGCTCCATTATTATGGTTCGTTGTACCCACTTCATTCACAGATGAAGAAGTTAAGGAACTTGGTTTAACGGAAAATCTTATCCGATTGTCATGTGGATTGGAAGACGCTGAATTTTTAATACAAGATTTAAATCAAGCTCTTAATGGACTTTAAAACGTGATACTTTTTGAAAAGAAAAATTGCTTTATGTGCAATCAAAATATTTAGATGATGATGTTGATGAAATAAATGTCAAGTTTCATAATCTATTAATAAATCTTTTATCTAAATATTTTAAATTTTCATTCACAAAATGTTTTCTTCTTTTTTTAATTATTTTAACATAAAAAACATAAAACCGGCATGCGTTAGAGCATACATGCGAAAGAAACTTCAATCGGCGCTATTGGCTTTCCTCTCAAATATATAAAACAATTCATTATCATTTTAGGAATATTATTCATTTTCTCTCACTCTCCGTTCGCTGAAAATACATTCCAACGTTAGCTGCTTTTATTCTTCTTTTATGTATTATAAAAGCAAACACAGTGAAGCCAAGGGAAAGATCGGTTGGGTTGAGAAATAAAATGGAAAAATATTAGAACTGACAAGAGAAATTATTTGTTTGCGTGTGTTGAAGACAAGCAGCAGATATGAAAGCAAACAAAGAGCGTTTCAAGTGAGTTCATGTAACTAATGAGGATTCTTTGTGAGAAGCATGCAACACAAGAGTGACTCTACTGATTTTCTTTCCTCTCACACATGTTAGGCAATTTTACTCTTTCTGACGCTTGTGACGTAAGGTGAGTTTAATAAAGTTTTGTGAACGCCAGCGGCTTCGGGAATATTAATAAACAAAGTTTTATTTGGCATCATATAGAATAAAGAAATGTACGACACGACACTCATACACACATCAATATTTATTTTTTCGCTCAACAATCATTATTCCCCTCAGTCTCTTCACATTTTTACAGCCGTTCAGTTCATCTGCGCGGACTAAGTCAAATTTAAAGTGGAAGAAAAAAAAATTTTTTTTAGAAAACTTTCTTCACTTAATTTGCAGTTGAGTCTTGTTTAAAAGCAAAAGTTGAAATATTCAAGTCATGGGATCTGAGAAATTGCCGCAAGAAATGTCACAGTAAGAAAATTTATTACTTTTAAGAACTTCCATTTGAATGAAAGAAAAATTTGGGTCACTAAAGGAAAATTAAAGAAAGAAAACTGAAAAGTCACATGTGACTCGACGACTTGTGATGAAGGAAGGAAAAGTTTCAGTTTTCGAGGCCATAGAAATGCACATTGCTGTCTATTCGTGTTCGTAATGAATGATATCTAAAAGTTCGATGAACTGTCTGTTACCAACTAAACATTTTCATTGGCTGATGTCAAGAAATATTTCAATTAATTCCAAGCATCTATGATAACAATCGAATCTCTCAAACTCTCAATGAGTCGACAAGAAATAAATGAATGAGAAGAAAAAGGCAATGTAAGAAAACTTTAGCTGTCTGTAAGCGTTCTTCGTAGTCTTACGAATACATTAACCTTGACATTCGTCATAGCAGATGAGAAAAATCATATCAGCGAGCACAAAATACGTAAAAATAAATAATGATTTTATTTTGAGCTCTTTTTCACTCATCCGTGTTATTTGTTTGATAAGAAATTTTCGTGTAGAATTTTTTTTCTCGCTATTTTAATAATCACGATTATAAAATATTTTTTTGTTATGTCGGCGTTTCATCGTTGTGGCGTTTTTATCACATTACGTTATCTCTGTTAATATGAGTAAATTATATTGCTCCTCTGTGACATATCAAAGCTCGTAATCGTTCGAGTACTTGTTGTGTTGTCCAATGACTGATAAGTGATTGTCAAAAAGCGTGATAGCAAATAATAGAGTTGATAAGATAAGCCACGAGCGCAAAATAAGCAAAGCCAAACTAAGCCTCAAATGACCTCTAAAAAGAACAAATTTGGGTTAATTAAACTAATCTTTACTGAATTGAATACTTTTTATGGGAAAATGTAAACAAGAACTTTGCATTTCCACCCACGTTTTTTCTCTTATTAATCCAATTACAAACTATTTTGTTGTTGAGTTCTTGTTTGTTTCTTTTTTTAATATCAACTCTGTACATTTTAAACATCGAATGCTTTGATCTTTGCTTCGTGAACCATTCAAAATGAATGTGTCTAATTGAACATTTTTTTCTGTCATGTCATGCAAATGGAAAAATTAAAGAAAAAAAATTTCTCTTAGTTGGAAGGGAGCAAAAAAGGGAAAACAAAGAAAATGTCGACGAGAGACAAAGAGATGAAAAATGACTCACAAGATTTTTCTTTTCCATCGATAGATTAAGTCTTGGTGATGAAATGGGATTTCGAAAACAGGGACCTGGATTTGCAACCAAAGCAATTCACACTGGGCAGAAGCCTGAACAATGGAACAGCAGGTAGCTTTGAAAGCAATTATTCGTTTATGACTTCATTCCAAATCCTTGTTTTCTATGCTTTTATTATTTCTTTTTGTTTTCGTAGAGCTGTTGTTCCTCCAATTAGCTTAGCAACAACCTACAAACAATTCGGACCAGGACAACATGCTGGATTTGAATATTCACGTTCTGGTAATCCAACAAGGAATGTATTAGAAGAATGTTTGGCTGCTTTGGACAATGGCAAATACGCATTAACTTTTGCATCAGGATTAGGAACACAAACAGCTATTATATCGACCTTGAAGACTGGAGACGGAATAATCACAGGCGATGATATTTACGGTGGAACTAACCGACTGTTTAGAAACTTGGCAGTGAACATGGGAATTGATGTACAATTTGTCGACCTGACGGATTTGAAGAACCTTGAAGCTGCGATTAAACCAAATATTAAACTTGTTTGGTTGGAAACACCAACAAATCCAGTGATGAAAGTTATCGATATTAAAGCTGTAGCTGACATTGTCCATTCCAAAACAAAGGCATTCTTAGTCGTGGACAACACTTTTCTCTCTGCATACTTTCAACGACCACTTGAACTCGGAGCTGATATTGTGATGTATTCGTTGACGAAATATATGAATGGACATTCTGATATTGTGATGGGCTCAATTGCTACTAACAATGAAGAACTTTACGAGAAGTTAAAGTACTATCAGAATGCAACTGGAATTGTGCCATCGCCATTTGATTGCTATATGGTAAACAGAAGTTTGAAAACACTTTCACTGCGAATGGAACGTCATTTCAAAAATTCTGTTGCTGTTGCTAAGTGGTTGGAAGCACAAGCTAAAGTTGATAAAGTTTTGCATCCGGCATTGCCTTCACATCCGCAACATAAACTTGCACTTTCACAAACTTTTGGACACTCTGGTATCATGTCGTTTTATATTAAAGATTTTACTTTGGAGAAATCATCAAACTTTTTAAAAGCTTTAAAAGTTTTCACATTAGCAGAAAGCTTGGGTGGTTACGAGTCGCTTGCTGAACTTCCAAGCGTAATGACGCATGCATCAGTCCCAGAAGAACAAAGAAAAGTTTTAGGAATCAACGATGGCTTAATTAGAATTTCAGTTGGACTTGAAGATGCTCAAGATCTGATTAAAGATTTGGATCAAGCTTTCGCCACAATTTAAATATGTTTTCTGTTTTATATTCATTAATTCTTATACCAATTTTTCTACTGCAAATGTTTTTTGTTGTGTCATAATAAAGTTTTTGTTTTTCTCCTGTCTGTGACAAAAAGACTTTGTACTGTTAATTAATTGAAAAGTAAATAAAATTTATGAAGCTTTCTGATCCATCATAAATTGATTGTTGTTGATACTCACTCAAGTTTATGTCGTGTCAGGAATAACTTCCTGAAATTGATTTCTGTTAATGCATCTGTTCAGACGGCCCGATGGAAATTTCCATAAGCCGTCTGAGGGTGACAAATAAGCGAGACAGGGAATGAGGTCAAATGATCCCTTTTCCTGGTTTCTCCGAATTTTCGTCACCAGCAGCTTCATAGAACACTTGAGCCATAAAACTTCTTTTATGATTCAACGGTTTTTTCTAAACAATCCTCAGATTAATTATGACTAAGGTCTGGGAAGATAAGGGATAAGGTTCGATAATCCTCATTTCTGTCTTCTCTGAACATTAGTCATTGAGTCATAAAATCCCTTATTCCAAGAATTCCTAATGATGGAATTTTCTCGAGACCAAGAAGCCCTGATTGGCTTCCAAGTCTCTGAGGCTCTCTTACAGAGCCAAGTCCTCTCATTTCCTTCTCCCTCTTCATTTCATTCTTTTCCTATTTAAGTTAAGAATTCAACATTATAACTTCATTTTCAATTTAAAACTCCAAATAAAACTATTCAAAAAAGAATATCAAGTTTTTAATTTCATCTTGAAGCTTCTGAGCTTCAACAC